>JABXNX010003953.1:0-19577 GCA_014843695.1 Archivesica marissinica
ACATATGTTCGTTATGCATTTACACTAGGACACTAGGATGACATATGTTCGTTATACATTTACACTGGTATGACATATGTTCGCTATGCATTTACACTAGTATGACATATGTTCGTTATGCATTTACTCTAGGATGACATATGTTCATTATGCATTTACACTAGGATGGCATATGTTCGCTATGCATTTATACTAGGATGGCATATGTTCGTTATGCATTTAAAATAGGATGACATATGTTCGCTATGCATTTACACTAATATGACATATGTTCGTTATGCATTTAAACTAGGATGACATATGTTCGCTATGCATTTAAACTAGGATGACATATGTTCGCTATTATGCATTTAAACTAGGATGACATATATTCGTTATGCATTTAAACTAGGATGACATATGTTCGCTATGCATTTACACTAGGACGGCATATGTTCGTTATGCATTTACACTAGTATGACATATGTTCGTTATGCATTTACACTAGGATGACATATGTTCGTTATGCATTTAAACTAGGATGACATATGTTCGTTATGCATTTACACTAGGATGGCATATGTTCGTTATGCATTTAAACTAGGATGACATATGTTCGCTATGCATTTACACTAGGATGACATATGTTCGTTATGCATTTACACTAGGGTGGCATATGTTCGTTATGCATTTACACTAGGATGGCATATGTTCGTTATGCATTTACACTAGGATGACATATGTTCGCTATGCATTTACACTAGGATGACATATGTTCGCTATGCATTTACACTAGGATGACATATGTTCGCTATACATTTACACTAGGATGGCATATGTTCGCTATGCATTTACACTAGGATGACATATGTTCGTTATGCATGTACACTAGTATGACATATGTTCGCTATGCATTTACACTAGGATGACATATGGTCGCTATGCATTTACACTAGTATGACATATGTTCATTATGCATTTACCTTAGGATGACATATGTTCGTTATGCATTTACACTAGTATGACATATGTTCGTTATGCATTTACCTTAGGATGACATATGTTCCTTATGCATTTACACTAGGATGACATATGTTCGTTATGCATTTACACTAGTATGACATATGTTCGTTATGCATTTACCTTAGGATGACATATGTTCGTTATGCATTTACACTAGTATGACATATGTTCGTTATGCATTTACACTAGTATGACATATGTTCGTTATGCATTTACTCTAGGATGACATATGTTCGTTATGCATTTACTCTAGTATGACATATGTTCGTTATGCATTTACACTAGTATGACAAATGTTCGCTATGCATATACACTAGGATGACCTATGTTCGATATGCATTTACACTAGGATGACATATGTTCATTATGCATTTAAACTAGGATGGCATATGTTCGCTATGCATTTACACTAGGACGACATATGTTCGTTAAGCATTTACACTAGGATGGCATATGTTCGCTATGCATTTACACTAGGATGGCATATGTTTGCAATGCATTTACACTAGGATGGCATATGTTCGCTATGCATTTACACTAGGATGACATATGTTCGTTATGCATTTATACTAGGATACTAGGATGGCATATGTTCGCTATGCATTTAAACTAGGATGGCATATGTTCGTTATGCATTTAAAATAGGATGACATATTATCGCTATGCATTTACACCAGGATGACATATGTTCGTTATGCATTTACACTAGTATGACATATGTTCGTTATGCATTTACACTAGTATGACATATGTTAGCTATACATTTACACTAGGATGGCACATGTTCGCTATGCATTTACACTAGGATGACATATGTTCGTTATGCATTTACACTAGGATGGCATATGTTCGCTATACATTTACACTAGGATGAAATATGTTCGTTATGCATTTACACTAGGATGGTATATGTTCTCTATGCATTTACACTAGGATGTCACATGTTCGTTATGCATTTACACTAGGATGGCATATGTTTGCAATGCATTTACACTAGGATGGCATATGTTCGCTATGCATTTACACTAGGAGGACATATGTCCTTATGCATTTACACTAGGATGGCATATGTTTGCAATGCATTTACACTAGGATGGCATATGTTCGCTCTGCATTTACACTAGGATGACATATGTTCGTTAAGCATTTACACTAGGATGCTAGGATGGCATATATTCGTTATGCATTTACAATAGGATGACATATGTTCGTTATGCATCTACACTAGTATGACATATGTTCGCTATGCATTTAAACTAGGTTGACATATGTTCGTTATGCATTAACACTAGGATGGCATATGTTCGTTATGCATTTACACTAGGATGGCATATGTTCGTTATGCATTCACACTAGGATGGCATATGTTCGTTATGCATTTACACTAGTATGACATATGTTCATTATGCATTTACACTAGGATGACATATGTTCGTTATGCATTTACACTAGGATGACATATGTTCGTTATGCATTTACACTAGTATGACATATGTTCATTATGCATTTACACTAGGATGACATATGTTCGTTATGCATTTACACTAGGATGACAAATGTTCGTTATGCATTTACACTAGTATGACATATGTTCGTTATGCATTTACACTAGGATGAAATATGTTCGTTATGCATTTACACTAGGATGGTATATGTTCGCTATGCATTTACACTAGGACGACATATGTTCGTTAAGCATTTACACTAGGATGGCATATGTTCGCTATGCATTTACACTAGGATGGCATATGTTTGCAATGCATTTACACTAGGATGGCATATGTTCGCTATGCATTAACACTAGGAGGACATATGTCCTTATGCATTTACACTAGGATGGCATATGTTTGCAATGCATTTACACTAGGATGGCATATGTTCGCTCTGCATTTACACTAGGATGACATATGTTCGTTAAGCATTTACACTAGGATGCTAGGATGGCATATGTTCGTTATGCATTTACAATAGGATGACATATGTTCGTTATGCATCTACACTAGTATGACATATGTTCGCTATGCATTTAAACTAGGTTGACATATGTTCGTTATGCATTAACACTAGGATGGCATATGTTCGTTATGCATTTACACTAGGATGGCATATGTTCGTTATGCATTCACACTAGGATGACATATGTTCGCTATGCATTTACACTAGTATGACATATGTTCATTATGCATTTACACTAGGATGACATATGTTCGTTATGCATTTACACTAGGATGACATATGTTAGCTATGCATTTACACTAGTATGACATATGTTCATTATGCATTTACACTAGGATGACATATGTTCGTTATGCATTTACACTAGGATGACAAATGTTCGTTATGCATTTACACTAGTATGACATATGTTCGTTATGCATTTACACTAGGATGACATATGTTCGTTATGCATTTACACTAGGATGACATATGTTCGTTATGCATTTACACTAGTATGACATATGTTCGCTATGCATTTACACTAGGATGGCATATGTTCGTTATGCATTTACACTAGGATGACATATGTTCGTTATGCATTTACACTAGGATGAAATATGTTCGCTATGCATTTACACTAGGATGACATATGTTCGTTATGAATTTAAACTAGGATGACATATGTTCGTTATGCATTTACCTTAGGATGACATATGTTCGCTATGCATTTACACTAGGATGACATATGTTCGCTATGAATTTACACTAGGATGGCATATGTTCGCTATGCATTTACCTTAGGATGACATATGTTCGCTATGCATTTACACTAGGATGACATATGTTCGATATCATTTACCATAGGATGACATATGTCGCTATGCATTTACACTAGGATGACATATGTTCGTTATGCATTTACACTAGGATGACATATGTTCGTTATGCATTTACACTAGGATGACATATGTTCGCTATGCATTTACACTAGGATGGCATATGTTCGCTATGCATTTACACTAGGATGACATATGTTCGTTATGCATTTACACTAGGATGACATATGTTCGCTATGCATTTACACTAGGATGACATATGTTCGCTATGCATTTACACTAGGATGACATATGTTCGTTATGCATTTACACTAGGATAACATATGTTCGTATGCATTTACACTAGGATGACATATGTTCACTATTCATTTACACTAGAAGACATATGTTCGCTATGCATTTACACTAGGATGACATATGTTCTTATGCATTTACACTAGGATGACATATGTTCGCTATGCATTTACACTAGGATGACATATGTTCGTTATGCATTTACACTAGGATGACATATGTTCGCTATGCATTTACACTAGGATGACACATGTTCGTTATGCATTCACACTAGGATGACATATGTTCGTTATGCATTCACACTAGGATGATTTATGTTCGCTATGCATTCACACTAGGATGACATATGTTCGTTATGCATTTACACTAGGATGACATATGTTCGCTATGCATTTACACTAGGATGACATATGTTCGTTATGCATTTACACTAGGATGACATATGTTCGCTATGCATTTACACTAGTATGACATATGTTCGTATGCATTTACACTAGGATGACATATGTTCGCTATGCATTTACACTAGGATGACATATGTTCGCTATGCATTTACACTAGGATGACATATGTTCGTTATGCATTACACTAGGATGACATATGTTCGTTATGCATTTACACTAGGATGACATATGTTCGTTATGCATTTACACTAGGATGACATATGTTCGCTATGCATTACCTTAGGATGACATATGTTCGCTATGCATTTACACTAGGATGACATATGTTTTATGCATTTAAACTAGGATGACATATGTTCGCTATGCATTTACACTAGGATGACATATGTTCGCTATGCATTTACACTAGGATGACATATGTTCGCTATGCATTTACACTAGGATGACATATGTTCGCTATGCATTTACACTAGGATGGCATATGTTCGCTATGCATTTACACTAGGATGACACATGTTCGTTATGCATTTACACTAGGATGGCATATGTTCGCTATGCATTTACACTAGGATGGCATATGTTCGCTATGCATTTACACTAGGATGGCATATGTTCGCTATGCATTTACACTAGGATGGCATATGTTCGTTATGCATTTACACTAGGATGACATATGTTCGTTATGCATTTACACTAGGATGACATATGTTCGCTATGCATTTACACTAGTATGACATATGTTCGTTATGCATTTACCTTAGGATGACATATGTTCGCTATGCATTTACACTAGGATGACATATGTTCGCTATGCATTTACACTAGGATGACATATGTTCGTTATGCATTTACACTAGGATGACATATGTTCGCTATGCATTTAAACTAGGATGACATATGTTCGCTATGCATTTACACTAGGATGACATATGTTCGTTATGCATTTACACTAGGATGACATATGTTCGTTATGCATTTACACTAGGATGACATATGTTCGCTATGCATTTACACTAGGATGACATATGTTCGTTATGCATTTACACTAGGATGACATATGTTCGCTATGCATTTACACTAGGATGACATATGTTCGTTATGCATTTACACTAGGATGACATATGTTCGTTATGCATTTACACTAGGATGACATATGTTCGTTATGCATTTACACTAGTATGACATATGTTCGTTATGCATTTACACTAGGATGACATATGTTCGTTATGCATTTACCTAGGATGACATATGTTCGCTATGCATTTACCTTAGGATGACAAGTTCGTATCATTTACACTAGGATGACATATGTTCGTTATGCATTTACACTAGGATGCATATGTTCGTTATGCATTTACACTAGGATGGCATATGTTCGCTATGCATTTACACTAGGATGACATATGTTCGTTATGCATTTACACTAGGATGACATATGTTCGTTATGCATTTACACTAGGATGACATATGTTCGCTATGCATTTACACTAGGATGACATATGTTCGCTATGCATTTACACTAGGATGGCATATGTTCGCTATGCATTTACACTAGGATGACATATGTTCGCTATGCATTTACACTAGGATGGCATATGTTCGCTATGCATTTACACTAGGATGACATATGTTCGTTATGCATTTACACTAGGATGACATATGTTCGTTATGCATTTACACTAGGATGACATATGTTCGTTATGCATTTACCTTAGGATGACATATGTTCGTTATGCATTTACACTAGGATGACATATGTTCGCTATGCATTTACACTAGGATGACATATGTTCGTTATGCATTTACAATAGGATACTAGGATGGCATATGTTCGTTATGCATTTACACTAGGATGACATATGTTCGTTATGCATTTACACTAGGATGACATATGTTCGCTATGCATTTACCCTAGGATGACATATGTTCGTTATGCATTTACACTAGGATGGCATATGTTCGTTATGCATTTACACTAGGATGACATATGTTCGCTATGCATTTACACTAGGATGGCATATGTTCGCTATGCATTTACACTAGGATGACATATGTTCGTTATGCATTTACACTAGGATGCATATGTTCGCTATGCATTTACACTAGGATGACATATGTTCGCTATGCATTTACGACATATGTTCGTATGCATTTACACTAGGATGACATATGTTCGTTATGCATTTACACTAGGATGACATATGTTCGTTATGCATTTACACTAGTATGACATATGTCCGTTATGCATTTACACTAGTATGACATATGTTAGCTATACATTTACACTAGGATGGCATATGTTCGCTATGCATTTACACTAGGATGACATATGTTCGTTATGCATTTACACTAGGATGACATATGTTCGCTATGCATTTACCTTAGGATGACATATGTTCGCTATGCATTTACACTAGGATGACATATGTTCGCTATGCATTTACACTAGGATGGCATATGTTCGCTATGCATTTACACTAGGATGACATATGTTCGCTATGCATTTACACTAGGATGGCATATGTTCGCTATGCATTTACACTATGATGGCATATGTTCGCTATGCATTTACACTAGGATGACATATGTTCGCTATGCATTTACACTAGGATGGCATATGTTCGCTTTGCATTTACACTAGGATGACATATGTTCGTTATGCATTTATACTAGAATGGCATATGTTCGTTATGCATTTACACTAGGATGACATATGTTCGCAATGCATTTACACTAGGATGACACATGTTCGTTATGCATTCACACTAGGATGACGTATGTTCGTTATGCATTCACACTAGGATGATTTATGTTCGCTATGCATTCACACTAGGATGGCATATGTTCGTTATGCATTTAAACTAGGTTGACATAAGTTCGCTATGCATTTACACTAGGATGGCATATGTTCGTTATGCATTTAAACTAGGATGACATATGTTCGTTATGAATTTACACTAGTATGACATATGTTCGTTATGTATTTACACTAGGATGGCATATGTTCGCTATGCATTTACACTAGGATGACATATTTTCGCTATGCATTTACACTAGGATGACATATGTTCGTTATGCATTTACAATAGGATACTAGGATAGCATATGTTCGTTATGCATTTACACTAGGATGACATATGTTCGCTATGCATTTACCTTAGGATGACATATGTTCGTTATGCATTTACAATAGGAAGGCATATGTTCGTTATGCATTTAAACTAGGATGACATATGTTCGCTATGCATTTACACTAGGATGACATATGTTCGCTATGCATTTACACTAGGATGACATATGTTCGTTATGCATTTACACTAGTATGACATATGTCCGTTATGCATTTACACTAGTATGACATATGTTAGCTATACATTTACACTAGGATGGCATATGTTTGCTATGCATTTACACTAGGATGACATATGTTCGTTATGCATTTAAACTAGGATGACATATGTTCGCTATGCATTTACACTAGGATGACATATGTTCGCTATGCATTTACACTAGGATGACATATGTTCGTTATGCATTTACACTAGTATGACATATGTCCGTTATGCATTTACACTAGTATGACATATGTTAGCTATACATTTACACTAGGATGGCATATGTTCGCTATGCATTTACACTAGGATGACATATGTTCGCTATGCATTTACACTAGGATGACATATGTTCGCTATGCATTTACACTAGGATGACATATGTTCGTTATGCATTTAAACTAGGATGACATATGTTCGCTATGCATTTACCTTAGGATGACATATGTTCGCTATGCATTTACACTAGGATGACATATGTTCGCTATGCATTTACCTTAGGATGACATATGTTCGCTATGCATTTACACTAGGATGGCATATGTTCGCTATGCATTTACACTAGGATGACATATGTTCGTTATGCATTTACACTAGGATGACATATGTTCGTTATGCATTTACACTAGTATGACATATGTCCGTTATGCATTTACACTAGTATGACATATGTTAGCTATACATTTACACTAGGATGGCATATGTTCGCTATGCATTTACACTAGGATGACATATGTTCGTTATGCATTTACACTAGGATGACATATGTTCGCTATGCATTTACCTTAGGATGACATATGTTCGCTATGCATTTACACTAGGATGACATATGTTCGCTATGCATTTACCTTAGGATGACATATGTTCGCTATGCATTTACACTAGGATGGCATATGTTCGCTATGCATTTACACTAGGATGACATATGTTCGCTATACATTTACACTAGGATGGCATATGTTCGCTATGTATTTACCTTAGGATGACATATGTTCGCAATGCATTTACACTAGGATGACATATGTTCGTTATGCATTTAAACTAGGATGACATATGTTCGCTATGCATTTACCTTAGGATGACATAATTATGTTCGCAATGCATTTACACTAGGATGACATATGTTCGCTATGCATTTACCTTAGGATGACATATGTTCGCTATGCATTTACACTAGGATGACATATGTTCGCTATGCATTTACCTTAGGATGACATATGTTCGCTATGCATTTACACTAGGATGGCATATGTTCGCTATGCATTTACACTAGGATGACATATGTTCGTTATGCATTTACACTAGGATGACATATGTTCGTTATGCATTTACATTAGTATGACATATGTCCGTTATGCATTTACACTAGTATGACATATGTTAGCTATACATTTACACTAGGATGACATATGTTCGTTATGCATTTACACTAGGATGACATATGTTCGTTATGTATTTAAATTAGTATGACATATGTTCGCTATGCATTTACCTTAGGATGACATATGTTCGCTATGCATTTACACTAGGATGGCATATGTTCGCTATACATTTACACTAGGATGACATATGTTCGTTATGCATTTACACTAGGATGGCATATGTTCGCTATGTATTTACACTAGGATGACATATGTTCGTTATGCATTTACATTAGTATGACATATGTCCGTTATGCATTTACACTAGTATGACATATGTTAGCTATACATTTACACAGGATGGCATATGTTCGCTATACATTTACACTAGGATGACATATGTTCGTTATGCATTTACACTAGGATGACATATGTTCGTTATGCATTTATACTAGAATGGCATATGTTCGTTATGCATTTAAACTAGGATGACATATGTTCGTTATGTATTTACGTTAGGATGACATATGTTCGCTATGCATTTACACTAGGATGGCATATGTTCGCTATGCATTTACACTAGGATGACATATGTTCGCTATGCATTTACACTAGGATGGCATATGTTAGCTATACATTTACACTAGGATGGCATATGTTCGTTATGCATTTACACTAGGATGACATATGTTCGTTATGCATTTATACTAGAATGGCATATGTTCGTTATGCATTTATACTAGGATGACATATGTTCGTTATGTATTTACGTTAGGATGACATATATTCGTTATGCATTTACACTAGAATGACACATGTTCGTTATGCATTCACACTAGGATGATTTATGTTCGCTATGCATTCACACTATGATGGAATATGTTCGTTATGCATTTATACTAGGTTGACATAAGTTCCCTATGCATTTACACTAGGATGGCATATGTTCGTTATGCATTTACACTAGGATGACATATGTTCGTTTTGAATTTACACTAGTATGACATATGTTCGTTATGTATTTACACTAGGATGGCATATGTTCGTTATGCATTTACACTAGGATGACATATTTTCGCTATGCATTTACACTAGGATGACATATGTTCGTTATGCATTTACACTAGGATGACATATGTTCGCTATGCATTTACCTTAGGATGACATATGTTCGTTATGCATTTACAATAGGAAGGCATATGTTCGTTATGCATTTAAACTAGGATGACATATGTTCGCTATGCATTTACACTAGGATGACATATGTTCGTTATGCATTTACACTAGTATGACATATGTCCGTTATGCATTTACACTAGTATGACATATGTTAGCTATACATTTACACTAGGATGGCATATGTTTGCTATGCATTTACACTAGGATGTCATATGTTCGTTATGCATTTAAACTAGGATGACATATGTTCGCTATGCATTTACCTTAGGATGACATATGTTCGCTATGCATTTACACTAGGGTGACATATGTTCGCTATGCATTTACCTTAGGATGACATATGTTCGCTATGCATTTCACTAGGATGGCATATGTTCGCTATGCATTTACACTAGGATGACATATGTTCGTTATGCATTTACACTAGGATGGCATATGTTCGCTATGTATTTACACTAGGATGACATATGTTCGTTATGCATTTACATTAGTATGACATATGTCCGTTATGCATTTACACTAGTATGACATATGTTAGCTATACATTTACACTAGGATGGCATATGTTTGCTATGCATTTACACTAGGATGACATATGTTCGTTATGCATTTACACTAGGATGACATATGTTCGCTATGCATTTACCTTAGGATGACATATGTTCGCTATGCATTTACACTAGGATGACATATGTTCGCTATGCATTTAACTTAGGATGACATATGTTCGCTATGCATTTACACTAGGATGGCATATGTTCGCTATGCATTTACACTAGGATGACATATGTTCGCTATGCATTTACACTAGGATGGCATATGTTCGTTATGCATTTACACTAGGATGACATATGTTCGTTATGCATTTACACTATGATGGCATATGTTCGCTATGCATTTACACTAGGATGACATATGTTCGCTATGCATTTACACTAGGATGGCATATGTTCGCTATGCATTTACACTAGGATGACACATGTTCGTTATGCATTCACACTAGGATGACATATGTTCGTTATGCATTCACACTAGGATGATTTATGTTCGATATGCATTTACACTAGGATGTCATATGTTCGTTATGCATTTACAATAGGATACTAGGATGGCATATGTTCGTTATGCATTTAAACTAGGTTGACATAAGTTCGCTATGCAGTTACACTATGATGGCATATGTTCGTTATGAATTAAAACTAGGATGACATATGTTCGTTATGCATTTACACTAGGATGACATATGTTCGTTATGCATTTACACTAGTATGACATATGTTCGTTATGTATATACACTAGGATGGCATATGTTCGCTATGCATTTACATAGGATGACATATTTTCGCTATGCATTTACACTAGGATGACATATGTTCGTTATGCATTTACAATAGGATACTAGGATGGCTAATGTTCGTTATGCATTTACACTAGGATGACATATGTTCGTTATGCATTTACACTAGGATGACATATTTTCGCTATGCATTTACCTTAGGATGACATATGTTCGTTATGCATTTACAATAGGAAGGCATATGTTCGTTATGCATTTAAACTAGGATGACATATGTTCGCTATGCATTTACACTAGGATGACATATGTTCGCTATGCATTTACGCTAGGATGACATATGTTCGTTATGCATTTACGCTAGTATGACATATGTCCGTTATGCATTTACACTAGTATGACATATGTTAGCTATACATTTACACTAGGATATCATATGTTTGCTATGCATTTACACTAGGATGACATATGTTCGTTATGCATTTAAACTAGGATGACATATGTTCGCTATGCATTTACCTTAGGATGACATATGTTCGCTATGCATTTACACTAGGATGACATATGTTCGCTATGCATTTACCTTAGGATGACATATGTTCGCTATGCATTTACACTAGGATGGCATATGTTCGCTATACATTTACACTAGGATGACATATGTTCGTTATGCATTTACACTAGGATGGCATATGTTCGCTATGTATTTACACTAGGATGACATATGTTCGTCATGCATTTACATTAGTATGACATATGTCCGTTATGCATTTACACTAGGATGGCATATGTTCGCTATGCATTTACACTAGGATGACATATGTTCGTTATGCATTTACATTAGTATGACATATGTCCGTTATGCATTTACACTAGTATGACATATGTTAGCTATACATTTACACTAGGATGGCATATGTTCGCTATGCATTTACACTAGGATGACATATGTTCGTTATGCATTTACACTAGGATGACATATGTTCGCTATGCATTTACCTTAGGATGACATATGTTCGCTATGCATTTACACTAGGATGACATATGTTCGCTATGCATTTAACTAGGATGACATATGTTCGCTATGCATTTACACTAGGATGGCATATGTTCGCTATGCATTTACACTAGGATGACATATGTTCGCTATGCATTTACACTAGGATGGCATATGTTCGCTATGCATTTACACTAGGATGACATATGTTCGTTATGCATTTACACTAGGATGGCATATGTTCGCTATGCATTTACACTAGGATGACATATGTTCGCTATGCATTTACACTAGGATGACATATGTTCGCTATGCATTTACACTAGGATGACATATGTTCGTTATGCATTTACACTAGGATGACATATGTTCGTTATGCATTCACACTAGGATGACTTATGTTCGTTATGCATTTACACTAGGATGACATATGTTCGTTATGCATTTACACTAGGATGGCATATGTTCGTTATGCATTTAAACTAGGTTGACATAAGTTCGCTATGCATTTACACTAGGATGGCATATGTTCGTAATTAACTAGGATGACATATGTTCGTTATGCATTTACACTAGGATGACATATGTTCGTTATGCATTTACACTAGTATGACATATGTTCGTTATGTATTTACACTAGGATGGCATATGTTCGCTATGCATTTACACTAGGATGACATATTTTCGCTATGCATTTACACTAGGATGACATATGTTCGTTATGCATTTACACTAGGATGGCAATGTTCGTTATGCATTTACACTAGGATGACATATGTTCGTTATGCATTTACACTAGGATGACATATGTTCGCTATGCATTTACCTTAGGATGACATATGTTCGTTATGCATTTACAATAGGAAGGCATATGTTCGTTATGCATTTAAACTAGGATGACATATGTTCGCTATGCATTTACACTAGGATGACATATGTTCGCTATGCATTTACACTAGGATGACATATGTTCGTTATGCATTTACACTAGTATGACATATGTCCGTTATGCATTTACACTAGTATGACATATGTTAGCTATACATTTACACTAGGATGGCATATGTTCGCTATGCATTTACACTAGGATGACATATGTTCGTTATGCATTTAAACTAGGATGACATATGTTCGCTATGCATTTACACTAGGATGACATATGTTCGCTATGCATTTACCTAGGATGACATATGTTCGCTATGCATTTACACTAGGATGGCATATGTTCGCTATGCATTTACACTAGGATGACATATGTTCGTTATGCATTTACACTAGGATGACATATGTTCGTTATGCATTTACACTAGTATGACATATGTTCGTTATGCATTTACACTAGTATGACATATGTTCGCTATGCATTTACACTAGGATGACATATGTTCGCTATGCATTTACACTAGGATGACATATGTTCGCTATGCATTTCACTAGGATGACATATGTTCGCTATGCATTTACACTAGGATGACATATGTTCGTTATGCATTTACACTAGGATGGCATATGTTCGCTATGCATTTACACTAGGATGACATATGTTCGTTATGCATTTACATTAGTATGACATATGTCCGTTATGCATTTACACTAGTATGACATATGTTAGCTATACATTTACACTAGGATGGCATATGTTCGCTATGCATTTACACTAGGATGACATATGTTCGTTATGCATTTACACTAGGATGACATATGTTCGCTATGCATTTACCTTAGGATGACATATGTTCGCTATGCATTTACACTAGGATGACATATGTTCGCTATGCATTTACACTAGGATGACATATGTTCGCTATGCATTTACACTAGGATGGCATATGTTCGCTATGCATTTACACTAGGATGACATATGTTCGCTATGCATTTACACTAGGATGGCATATGTTCGTTATGCATTTACACTAGGATGACATATGTTCGTTATGCATTTACACTATGATGGCATATGTTCGCTATGCATTTACACTAGGATGACATATGTTCGCTATGCATTTACACTAGGATGGCATATGTTCGCTATGCATTTACACTAGGATGGCATATGTTCGCTATGCATTTACATAGGATGACATATTTTCGCTATGTATTTACACTAGGATGACATATGTTCGTTATGCATTTACACTAGGATGGCATATGTTCGCTATGCATTTACACTAGTATGACATATGTTCGTTATGCATTTACAATAGGAAGGCATATGTTCGTTATGCATTTAAACTAGGATGACATATGTTCGTTATGCATTTACACTAGTATGACATATGTTCGTTATGTATTTACACTAGGATGGCATATGTTCGCTATGCATTTACATAGGATGACATATTTTCGCTATGTATTTACACTAGGATGACATATGTTCGTTATGCATTTACAATAGACTAGGATGACATATGTTCGTTATGCATTTACGCTAGTATGACATATGTTAGCTATACATTTACACTAGGAAATCATATGTTTGCTATGCATTTACACTAGGATGACATATGTTCGTTATGCATTTAAACTAGGATTACATATGTTCGCTATGCATTTACCTTAGGATGACATATGTTCGCTATGCATTTACACTAGGATGACATATGTTCGTTATGCATTTACCTTAGGATGACATATGTTCGCTATGCATTTACACTAGGATGGCATATGTTCTCTATACATTTACACTAGGATGACATATGGTCGTTATGCATTTACACTAGGATGGCATATGTTCGTTATGCATTTACATTAGTATGACATATGTCCGTTATGCATTTACACTAGTATGACATATGTTAGCTATACATTTACACAGGATGGCATATGTTCGCTATGCATTTACACTAAGATGACATATGTTCGTTATGCATTTACATTAGTATGACATATGTCCGTTATGCATTTACACTAGTATGACATATGTTAGCTGTACATTTACACAGGATGGCATATGTTCGCTATGCATTTACACTAGGATGACATATGTTCGTTATGCATTTACACTAGGATGACATATGTTCGCTATGCATTTACCTTAGGATGACATATGTTCGCTATGCATTTACACTAGGATGACATATGTTCGCTATGCATTTACACTAGGATGGCATATGTTCGTTATGCATTTACACTAGGATGACATATGTTCGTTATGCATTTACACTAGGATGGCATATGTTCGCTATGCATTTACACTAGGATGGCATATGTTAGCTATGCATTTACACTAGGATGACACATAATCGTTATGCATTCACACTAGGATGACATATGTTTGTTATGCATTCACACTATGATGATTTATGTTCGCTATGCATTCACACTAGGATGGCATATGTTCGTTATGCATTTAAACTAGGTTGACATAAGTTTGCTATGCATTTACACTAGGATGGCATATGTTCGTTATGCATTTAAACTAGGATGACATATGTTCGTTATGCATTTACACTAGGATGACATATGTTCGCTATGCATTTACACTAGGATGACATATGTTCGTTATGCATTTACACTAGGATGACATATGTTCGCTATGCATTTACCTTAGGATGACATATGTTCGCTATGCATTTACACTAGGATGACATATGTTCGCTATGCATTTACCTTAGGATGACATATGTTCGCTATGCATTTACACTAGGATGACATATGTTCGTTATGCATTTACATTAGTATGACATATGTCCGTTATGCATTTACACTAGTATGACATATGTTAGCTATACATTTACACTAGGATGGCATATGTTCGCTATGCATTTACACTAGGATGACATATGTTCGTTATGCATTTACACTAGGATGACATATGTTCGCTATGCATTTACCTTAGGATGACATATGTTCGCTATGCATTTACACTAGGATGACATATGTTCGCTATGCATTTACCTTAGGATGACATATGTTCGCTATGCATTTACACTAGGATGGCATATGTTCGCTATGCATTTACACTAGGATGACATATGTTCGCTATGCATTTACACTAGGATGGCATATGTTCGCTATGCATTTACACTAGGATGACATATGTTCGTTATGCATTTACACTATGATGGCATATGTTCGCTATGCATTTACACTAGGATGACATATGTTCGCTATGCATTTACACTAGGATGGCATATGTTCGCTATGCATTTACACTAGGATGACATATGTTCGTTATGCATTTATACTAGGATGGCATATGTTCGTTATGCATTTACACTAGGATGACATATGTTCGTTATGTATTTACACTAGGATGACACATGTTCGTTATGCATTCACACTAGGATGACGTATGTTCGTTATGCATTCACACTAGGATGACGTATGTTCGTTATGCATTCACACTAGGATGATTTATGTTCGCTATGCATTCACACTAGGATGGCATATGTTCGCTATGCATTCACACTAGGATGGCATATGTTCGTTATGCATTTAAACTAGGTTGACATAAGTTCGCTATGCATTTACACTAGGATGGCATATGTTCGTTATGCATTTAAACTAGGATGACATATGTTCGTTATGCATTTACACTAGGATGACATATGTTCGTTATGCATTTACACTAGTATGACATATGTTCGTTATGTATTTACACTAGGATGGCATATGTTCGCTATGCATTTACATAGGATGACATATTTTCGCTATGCATTTACACTAGGATGACATATGTTCGTTATGCATTTACACTAGGATGGCATATGTTCGTTATGCATTTACACTAGGATGACATATGTTCGTTATGCATTTACACTAGGATGACATATGTTCGCTATGCATTTAACTTAGGATGACATATGTTCGTTATGCATTTACAATAGGAAGGCATATGTTCGTTATGCATTTACACTAGGATGATTTATGTTCGCTATGCATTCACACTAGGATGGCATATGTTCGTTATGCATTTACACTAGGATGACATATGTTCGCTATGCATTTACACTAGGATGGCATATGTTCGTTATGCATTTAAACTAGGATGACATATGTTCGTTATGCATTTACACTAGGATGACATATGTTCGTTATGCATTTACACTAGGATGACATATGTTCGCTATGCATTTACACTAGGATGACATATGTTCGTTATGCATTTACACTAGGATGACATATGTTCGTTATGCATTTACACTAGGATGACATATGTTCGTTATGCATTTACACTAGGATGACATATGTTCGCTATGCATTTACACTAGGATGGCATATGTTCGCTATGCATTTACACTAGGATGACATATGTTCGTTATGCATTTACACTAGGATGACATATGTTCGCTATGCATTTACCTTAGGATGACATATGTTCGCTATGCATTTACACTAGGATGACATATGTTCGCTATGCATTTAACTTAGGATGACATATGTTCGCTATGCATTTACACTAGGATGGCATATGTTCGCTATGCATTTACACTAGGATGACATATGTTCGCTATGCATTTACACTAGGATGACATATGTTCGTTATGCATTTACACTAGATGACATATGTTCGTTATGCATTTACACTAGGATGGCATATGTTCGCTATGCATTTACACTAGGATGACATATGTTCGCTATGCATTTACACTAGGATGGCATATGTTCGCTATGCATTTACACTAGGATGACACATGTTCGTTATGCATTCACACTAGGATGACATATGTTCGTTATGCATTTACACTAGGATGACATATGTTCGATATGCATTTACACTAGGATGACATATGTTCGTTATGCATTTACACTAGGATGGCATATGTTCGTTATGCATTTAAACTAGGTTGACATAAGTTCGCTATGCATTACACTAGATGGCATATGTTCGTTATGAATTAAAACTAGGATGACATATGTTCGTTATGCATTTACACTAGGATGACATATGTTCGTTATGCATTTACACTAGGATTACATATGTTCGCTATGCATTTACCTTAGGATGACATATGTTCGCTATGCATTTACACTAGGATGACATATGTTCGTTATGCATTTACCTTAGGATGACATATGTTCGCTATGCATTTACACTATGATGGCATATGTTCTCTATACATTTACACTAGGATGACATATGTTCGCTATGCATTTACACTAGGATGACATATGTTCGTTATGCATTTAAACTAGGATGACATATATTCGCTATGCATTTACCTTAGGATGACATATGTTCGCTATGCATTTACACTAGGATGACATATGTTCGCTATGCATTTACCTTAGGATGACATATGTTCGCTATGCATTTACACTAGGATGACATATGTTCGTTATGCACTTACACTAGTATGACATATGTCCGTTATGCATTTACACTAGTATGACATATGTTAGCTATACATTTACACTAGGATGGCATATGTTCGCTATGCATTTACACTAGGATGACATATGTTCGTTATGCATTTAAACTAGGATGACATATGTTCGCTATGCATTTACCTTAGGATGACATATGTTCGCTATGCATTTACACTAGGATGACATATGTTCGCTATGCATTTACACTAGGATGGCATATGTTCGCTATGCATTTACACTAGGATGACATATGTTCGCTATGCATTTACACTAGGATGACATATGTTCGTTATGCATTTACACTAGGATGACATATGTTCGCTATGCATTTACACTAGGATGACATATGTTCGCTATGCATTTACACTAGGATGGCATATGTTCGCTATGCATTTACACTAGGATGACATATGTTCGCTATGCATTTACCTTAGGATGACATATGTTCGCTATGCATTTACACTAGGATGGCATATGTTCGCTATGCATTTACACTAGGATGACATATGTTCGTTATGCATTTACACTAGGATGACATATGTTCGTTATGCATTTACACTAGGATGGCATATGTTCGTTATGCATTTACACTAGGATGACATATGTTCGCTATGCATTTACACTAGGA
>JABXNX010003954.1:0-19567 GCA_014843695.1 Archivesica marissinica
TCATCTACCAGTAGCTATTTTAGATCTCCCAGTATATATTGTTCATCTACCAGTAGCTATTTTAGATCTCCCAGTATCTATTGTTCATCTACCAGTAGCTATTTTAGATCTCCCAGTATCTAGTGTTCATCTACCAGTAGCTATTTTAGATCTCCCAGTAATATTGTTCATCTACCAGTAGCTATTTAGATCTCCCAGTATATAGTGTTCATCTACCAGTAGCTATTTTAGATCTCCCATATCTTTGTTCATCTACCAGTAGCCATTTTATATTCCCAGTATTATTGTTCATCTACCAGTAGCTATTTTAGATCTCCAGTATCTATTGTTCATCTACCAGTAGCTATTTTAGATCTCCCAGTATATTGTTCATCTACAAGTAGCCATTTTAGATCTCCCAGTATCATATTTTCATCTACCAGTAGCCATTTTAGATCTCCCAGTATCTATTGTCATCTACAGTAGCTATTTTAGATCTCCCAGTATATATTGTTCATCTAGCAGTAGTATTTTAGATCTCCCAGTATCTATTGTCATCTACCAGTAGCTATTTTAGATCTCCCAGTATATATTGTTCATCTACCAGTAGCTATTTTAGATCTCCCAGTATCTATTGTTCATCTATCAGTAGCCATTTTATATCTCCCAGTATCTATTGTTCATCTACTAGTAGCTATTTTAGATCTCCCAGTATCTATTTTTCATCTACCAGTAGCTATTTTAGATCTTCCAGTATTTATTGTTCATCTACAAGTAGCCATTTTAGATCTGCCAGTATCTATTGTTCATCTACCAGTAGCCATTTCAGATCTGCCAGTATCTATTGTTCATCTACCAGTAGCTATTTTAGATCTCTCAGTATATATTGTTCATCTACCGGTAGCTATTTTAGATCTCCCAGTTACTATTGTTCATCTAGCAGTAGCTATTTTAGATCTCCCAGTATCTATTGTTCATCTAGCAGTAGCTATTTTAGATCTCCCAGTGTCTATTGTTCATCTACCTGTAGTCATTTTAGATCTCCCAATATCTAGTGTTCATCTTCCAGTAGCTATTTTAGACCTCCCAGTATCTATTGTTCATCTACCAGTAGCTATTTTAGATCTCACAGTATCTACTGGTCATCTACCAGTAGCTATTTTAGATCTCCCAGTATCTATTGTTCATCTACCAGTAGCCATTTTAGATCTCCCAGTATATATTGTTGATCTACCAGTAGCTATTTTAGATCTCCCAGTATCTAGTGTTCATCTATCAGTAGCCATTTTATATCTCCCAGTATATATTGCTCATATACTAGTAGCTATTTTAGATCTCCCATTATCTAATGTTCATCTATCAGTAGCCATATTATATCTCCCAGTATCTATTGTTCATCTACTAGTAGCTATTTTAGATCTCCCAATATCTATTGTTCATCTATCAGTAGCTATTTTAGATCTCCCAGTATATATTGTTAATCTACCAGTAGCTATTTTAGAGCTCCCAGTATATAGTATTCATCTACAGTAGTCATTTCAGATCTCCCAGTATCATTGTTCATTACAGTACCATGTTAGATCCCCAGTTATAATGTTCATCTACCAGTAGCTATTTCAGATCTCCCAGTATATAGTGTTCATCTACCAGTTGCTATTTCAGATCTCCCAGTATCTATTGTTCATCAAGCAGTAACTATTTTAGATCTCCCAGTATCTATTTTTCATCTAGCAGTAGCTATTTTAGATCTCCCAGTATATATTGTTCATCTACCAGTAGCCATTTTAGATCTCCCAGTATATATTGTTCATCTACCAGTAGCTATTTTAGATCTCCCAGTATCTAGTGTTCATCTACCAGTAGCTATTTTAGATCTCCCAGTATCTATTGTTCATCTACCAGTAGCTATTTTAGATCTCCCAGTATCTATTGTTCATCTACCAGTAGCTATTTTAGATCTCCCAGTATCTAGTGTTCATCTAGCAGTAGCTATTTTAGATCTCCCAGTATTATTGTTCATCTACCAGTAGCTTTTAGATCTCCCAGTATTAATTGTTCATCTACCAGTAGCCATGTTAGATCTCCCAGTATATAATGTTCATCTACCAGTAGCTATTTCAGATCTCCCAGTATATAGTGTTCATCTACCAGTAGCTATTTCAGATCTCCCAGTATCTATTGTTCATCTAGCAGTAGCTATTTTAGATCTCCCAGTATCTATTGTTCATCTAGCAGTAGCTATTTTAGATCTCCCAGGTCTATTGTTCATCTACCAGTAGTCATTTTAGATCTCCCAGTATCTAGTGTTCATCTACCAGTAGCTATTTTAGATCTCCCAGTATCAATTGTTCATCTACCAGTAGCCATGTTAGATCTCCCAGTATATAATGTTCATCTACCAGTAGCTATTTCAGATCTCCCAATATCTATTGTTCATCTACCAGTATCTATTTTAGATCTGCCAGTATATATTGTTCATCTACCAGTAGCTATTTTGACCTCCCAGTATATATTGTTCATCTAGCAGTAGCCATTTTAGATCTCCCAATATATATTGTTCATCTACCAGTAGCCATTTTAGATCTCCCAGTATATATTGTTCATCTACCAGTAGCTATTTTAGATCTCCCAGTATCTAGTGTTCATCTATCAGTAGCCATTTTATATCTCCCAGTATCTATTGTTCATCTACTAGTAGCTATTTTAGATCTCCCATTATCTATGTTCATCACAGTAGCATTTTATATCTCCCAGTATATATTGTTCATATACTAGTAGCTATTTTAGATCTCCCATTATCTAATGTTCATCTATCAGTAGCCATATTATATCTCCCTGTATCTATTGTTCATCTACTAGTAGCTATTTTAGATCTCCCAGTATCTATTGTTCATCTACCAGTAGCTATTTTAGATCTCCCAGTATCTAGTGTTCATCTAGCAGTAGCTATTTTAGATCTCCCAGTATATTTAGTTCATCTACCAGTAGATATTTCAGATCTCCCAGTATATAGTGTTCATCTACCAGTAGCTATTTCAGATCTGCCAGTATCTATTGTTCATCTACCAGTAGCTATTTTAGATCTGTCATTATATATTGTTCATCTACCGGTAGCTATTTTAGATCTCCCAGTTACTATTGTTCATCTAGCAGTAGCTATTTTAGATCTCCCAGTATCTATTGTTCATCTAGCAGTAGCTATTTTAGATCTCCCAGTGTCTATTGTTCATCTACCTGTAGTCATTTTAGATCTCCCAATATCTAGTGTTCATCTTCCAGTAGCTATTTTAGACCTCCCAGTATCTATTGTTCATCTACCAGTAGCTATTTTAGATCTCACAGTATCTACTGGTCATCTACCAGTAGCTATTTTAGATCTCCCAGTATCTATTGTTCATCTACCAGTAGCCATTTTAGATCTCCCAGTATATATTGTTGATCTACCAGTAGCTATTTTAGATCTCCCAGTATCTAGTGTTCATCTATCAGTAGCCATTTTATATCTCCCAGTATATATTGCTCATATACTAGTAGCTATTTTAGATCTCCCATTATCTAATGTTCATCTATCAGTAGCCATATTATATCTCCCAGTATCTATTGTTCATCTACTAGTAGCTATTTTAGATCTCCCAATATCTATTGTTCATCTATCAGTAGCTATTTTAGATCTCCCAGTATATATTGTTCATCTACCAGTAGCTATTTTAGAGCTCCCAGTATATAGTATTCATCTACTAGTAGTCATTTCAGATCTCCCAGTATCAATTGTTCATTTACCAGTAGCCATGTTAGATCTCCCAGTATATAATGTTCATCTACCAGTAGCTATTTCAGATCTCCCAGTATATAGTGTTCATCTACTAGTTGCTATTTCAGATCTCCCAGTATCTATTGTTCATCTAGCAGTAGCTATTTTAGATCTCCCAGTATCTATTTTTCATCTAGCAGTAGCTATTTTAGATCTCCCATATTCTATTGTTCATCTACCAGTAGTCATTTTAGATCTCCCAGTATATAATGTTCATCTACCAGTAGCTATTTCAGATCTCCCAATATCTATTGTTCATCTACCAGTATCTATTTTAGATCTGCCAGTATATATTGTTCATCTACCAGTAGCTATTTTAGACCTCCCAGTATATATTGTTCATCTAGCAGTAGCCATTTTAGATCTCCCAATATATATTGTTCATCTACCAGTAGCCATTTTAGATCCCAGTATCTAGTGTTCATCTATCAGTAGCCATTTTATATCTCCCAGTATCTATTGTTCATCTACTAGTAGCTATTTTAGATCTCCCAGTATCTATTGTTCATCTATCAGTAGCTATTTTAGATCTCCCAGTATCTATTGTTCATCTACCAGTAGCTATTTTAGATCTCCCAGTATCTAGTGTTCATCTACAGTAGCTATTTTAGATCTCCCAGTATCTATTGTTCATCTACCAGTAGCTATTTCAGATCTCCCAGTATATATTGTTCATCTACCAGTAGCTATTTTAGATCTCCCAGTATTAATTGTTCATCTACCAGTAGCCATGTTAGATCTCCCAGTATATAATGTTCATCTACCAGTAGCTATTTTAGATCTCCCAGTATATAGTGTTCATCTACCAGTAGCTATTTCAGATATCCCAGTATCTATTGTTCATCTAGCAGTAGCTATTTTAGATCTCCCAGTATCTATTTTTCATCTAGCAGTAGCTATTTTAGATCTCCCAGAGTCTATTGTTCATCTACCAGTAGTCATTTTAGATCTCCCAGTATCTAGTGTTCATCTACCAGTAGCTATTTTAGATCTCCCAGTATCAATTGTTCATCTACCAGTAGCCATGTTAGATCTCCCAGTATATAATGTTCATCTACCAGTAGCTATTTCAGATCTCCCAATATATATTGTTCATCTACCAGTAGCTATTTTAGATCTCCCAGTATATATTGTTCATCTACCAGTAGCCATTTTAGATCTCCCAGTATATATTGTTCATCTACCAGTAGCTATTTTAGATCTCCCAGTATCTAGTGTTCATCTATCAGTAGCCATTTTATATCTCCCAGTATCTATTGTTCATCTACTAGTAGCTATTTTAGATCTCCCATTATCTAATGTTCATCTATCAGTAGCCATTTTATATCTCCCAGTATCTATTGTTCATCTACATAGCTATTTTAGATCTCCCAGTATCTATTGTTCATCTACCAGTAGCTATTTTAGATCTCCCAGTATCTATTGTTCATCTACCAGTAGCCATTTTAGATCTCCCAGTATCTATTGTTCATCTACTAGTAGCTATTTAGATCTCCCAGTATCTATTTCATCTACCAGTAGCTATTTTAGATCTCCCAGTATCTAGTGTTCATCTACCAGTAGCTATTTTAGATCTCCCAGTATATATTGTTCATCTACCAGTAGCTATTTCAGATCTCCCAGTATATAGTGTTCATCTACCAGTAGCTATTTCAGATCTCCCAGTATCTATTGTTCATCTACCAGTAGCTATTTTAGATCTCCCAGTATATATTGTTCATCTACCAGTAGCTATTTTAGATCTCCCAGTATCTATTGTTCATCTACCAGTAGCTATTTTAGATCTCCCAGTATCTATTGTTCATCTACCAGTAGCTATTTTAGATCTCCCAGTATCTATTGTTCATCTACCAGTAGCTATTTTAGATCTCCCAGTATCTATTGTTCATCTACCAGTAGCTATTTTAGATCTCCCAGTATCTATTGTTCATCTACCAGTAGCTATTTTAGATCTCCCAGTATCTATTGTTCATCTACCAGTAGCTATTTTAGATCTCCCAGTATCTATTGTTCATCTACCAGTAGCCATTTTAGATCTCCCAGTATATATTGTTCATCTACCAGTAGCTATTTTAGATCTCCCAGTATCTAGTGTTCATCTATCAGTAGCCATTTTATATCTCCCAGTATATATTGTTCATCTACTAGTAGCTATTTTAGATCTCCCATTATCTAATGTTCATCTATCAGTAGCCATTTTATATCTCCCAGTATCTATTGTTCATCTACCAGTAGCTATTTTAGATCTCCCAGTATCTATTGTTCATCTATCAGTAGCTATTTTAGATCTCCCAGTATATATTGTTCATCTACCAGTAGCTATTTTAGAGCTCCCAGTATATAGTTTCATCTACAGTAGATTTAGATCTCCCAGTATCAATTGTTCATTTACCAGTAGCCATGTTAGATCTCCCAGTGTATAATGTTCATCTACCAGTAGCTATTTCAGATCTCCCAGTATATAGTGTTCATCTACCAGTAGCTATTTCAGATCTCCCAGTATCTATTGTTCATCAAGCAGTAACTATTTTAGATCTCCCAGTATCTATTTTTCATCTAGCAGTAGCTATTTTAGATCTCCCATATTCTATTGTTCATCTACCAGTAGTCATTTTAGATCTCCCAGTATATAATGTTCATCTACCAGTAGCTATTTCAGATCTCCCAATATCTATTGTTCATCTACCAGTATCTATTTTAGATCTGCCAGTATATATTGTTCATCTACCAGTAGCTATTTTAGACCTCCCAGTATATATTGTTCATCTAGCAGTAGCCATTTTAGATCTCCCAATATATATTGTTCATCTACCAGTAGCCATTTTAGATCTCCCAGTATCTAGTGTTCATCTATCAGTAGCCATTTTATATCTCCCAGTATCTATTGTTCATCTACTAGTAGCTATTTTAGATCTCCCAGTATCTATTGTTCATCTATCAGTAGCTATTTTAGATCTCCCAGTATCTATTGTTCATCTACCAGTAGCTATTTTAGATCTCCCAGTATCTATTGTTCATCTACCAGTAGCTATTTTAGATCTCCCAGTATATATTGTTCATCTACCAGTAGCTATTTAGATCCCAGTATATATGTTCATCTACCAGTAGCTTTTAGATCTCCCAGTATCAATTGTTCATCTACCAGTAGCCATGTTAGATCTCCCAGTATATAATGTTCATCTACCAGTAGCTATTTCAGATCTCCCAGTATATAGTGTTCATCTACCAGTAGCTATTTCAGATCTCCCAGTATCTATTGTTCATCTAGCAGTAGCTATTTTAGATCTCCCAGTATCTATTTTTCATCTAGCAGTAGCTATTTTAGATCTCCCAGTCTATTGTTCATCTACCAGTAGTCATTTTAGATCTCCCAGTATCTAGTGTTCATCTACCAGTAGCTATTTTAGATCTCCCAGTATCAATTGTTCATCTACCAGTAGCCATGTTAGATCTCCCAGTATATAATGTTCATCTACCAGTAGCTATTTCAGATCTCCCAATATCTATTGTTCATCTACCAGTATCTATTTTAGATCTCCCAGTATATATTGTTCATCTACCAGTAGCCATTTTAGATCTCCCAGTATATATTGTTCATCTACCAGTAGCTATTTTAGATCTCCCAGTATCTAGTGTTCATCTATCAGTAGCCATTTTATATCTCCCAGTATCTATTGTTCATCTACTAGTAGCTATTTTAGATCTCCCATTATCTAATGTTCATCTATCAGTAGCCATTTTATATCTCCTAGTATCTATTGTTCATCTACGAGTAGCTATTTTAGATCTCCCAGTATCTATTGTTCATCTACCAGTAGCTATTTTAGATCTCCCAGTATCTATTGTTCATCTACCAGTAGCCATTTTAGATCTCCCAGTATCTATTGTTCATCTACCAGTAGCTATTTTAGATCTCCCAGTATCTATTTCATCTATCAGTAGCTATTTTAGATCTCCCAGTATCTAGTGTTCATCTACCAGTAGCTATTTTAGATCTCCCAGTATATATTGTTCATCTACCAGTAGCTATTTCAGATCTCCCAGTATATAGTGTTCATCTACCAGTAGCTATTTCAGATCTCCCAGTATCTATTGTTCATCTACCAGTAGCCATGTTAGATCTCCCAGTGTCTATTGTTCATCTACCAGTAGTCATTTTAGATCTCCCAGTATCTATTGTTCATCTACCAGTAGCTATTTTAGATCTCCCAGTATCTAGTGTTCATCTATCAGTAGCCATTTTATATCTCCCAGTATCTATTGTTCATCTACTAGTAGCTATTTTAGATCTCACATTATCTAATGTTCATCTATCAGTAGCCATTTTATATCTCCAGTATCTATTGTTCATCAAGTAGCTATTTTAGATCTCCCAGTATCTATTGTTCATCTACCAGTAGCTATTTTAGATCTCCCAGTATCTAGTGTTCATCTAGCAGTAGCTATTTTAGATCTCCCAGTATATTTTGTTCATCTACCAGTAGCTATTTCAGATCTCCCAGTATATAGTGTTCATCTACCAGTAGCTATTTCAGATCTCCCAGTATCAATTGTTCATCTACCAGTAGCCATGTTAGATCTCCCAGTGTATATTGTTCATCTACCAGTAGCCATTTTAGATCTCCCAGTATCTAGTGTTCATCTACCAGTAGCTATTTTAGATCTCCCAGTATATATTGTTCATCTACCAGTAGCTATTTTAGATCTCCCAGTATCTATTGTTCATCTACCAGTAGCTATTTTAGATCTCCCAGTATCTATTGTTCATCTACCAGTAGCTATTTTAGATCTCCCAGTATATATTGTTCATCTACCAGTAGCTATTTTAGATCTCCCAGTATCTATTGTTCATCTACCAGTAGCCATGTTAGATCTCCCAGTATATATTGTTCATCTACCAGTAGCTATTTCAGATCTCCCAGTATCTATTGTTCATCTAGCAGTAGCTATTTTAGATCTCCCAGTATCTATTTTTCATCTAGCAGTAGCTATTTTAGATCTCCCAGAGTCTATTGTTCATCTACCAGTAGTCATTTTAGATCTCCCAGTATCTAGTGTTCATCTTCCAGTAGCTATTTTAGATCTCCCAGTATCTAGTGTTCATCTAGCAGTAGCTATTTTAGATCTCCCAGTATCAATTGTTCATCTACCAGTAGCCATGTTAGATCTCCCAGTATATAATGTTCATCTACCAGTAGCTATTTCAGATCTCCCAATATCTATTGTTCATCTACCAGTATCTATTTTAGATCTGCCAGTATATATTGTTCATCTACCAGTAGCTATTTTAGACCTCCCAGTATATATTGTTCATCTAGCAGTAGCCATTTTAGATCTCCCAATATATATTGTTCATCTACCAGTAGCCATTTTAGATCTCCCAGTATATATTGTTCATCTACCAGTAGCTATTTTAGATCTCCCAGTATCTATTGTTCATCTACCAGTAGCTATTTTAGATCTCCCATTATCTAATGTTCATCAATCAGTAGCAATTTTATATCTCCCAGTATATATTGTTCATATACTAGTAGCTATTTTAGATCTCCCATTATCTAATGTTCATCTATCAGTAGCCATATTATATCTCCCAGTATCTATTGTTCATCTACCAGTAGCTATTTTAGATCTCCCAGTATCTATTGTTCATCTAGCAGTAGCCATTTTTGATCTCCCAGTATCTATTGTTCATCTACTAGTAGCTATTTTAGATCTCCCAGTATCTATTTTTCATATATCAGTAGCTATTTTAGATCTCCCAGTATCTAGTGTTCATCTAGCAGTAGCTATTTTAGATCTCCCAGTATATTTTGTTCATCTACCAGTAGCTATTTCATATCTCCCAGTATATAGTGTTCATCTACCAGTAGCTATTTCAGATCTCCCAGTATCAATTGTTCATCTACCAGTAGCCATGTTAGATCTGCCAGAGTCTATGGTTCATCTACCAGTAGTCATTTTAGATCTCCCAGTATCTAGTTATCATCTTCCAGTAGCTATTTTAGAACTCCCAGTATATATTGTTCATCTACCAGTAGCTATTTTAGATATCCCAGTATCTAGTGTTCATCTATCAGTAGCCATTTTATATCTCCCAGTATCTATTGTTCATCTACTAGTAGCTATTTTAGATCTCCCATTATCTAATGTTCATCAATCAGTAGCAATTTTATATCTCCCAGTATTTATTGTTCATATACTAGTAGCTATTTTAGATCTCCCATTATCTAATGTTCATCTATCAGTAGCCATATTATATCTCCCAGTATCTATTGTTCATCTACTAGTAGCTATTTTAGATCTCCCTGTATCTATTGTTCATCTATCAGTAGCTATTTTAGATCTCCCAGTATCTAGTGTTCATCTAGCAGTAGCTATTTTAGATCTCCCAGTATATTTAGTTCATCTACCAGTAGATATTTCAGATCTCCCAGTATATAGTGTTCATCTACCAGTAGCTATTTCAGATCTCCCAGTATCAATTGTTCATCTACCAGTAGCCATGTTAGATCTCCCAGAGTATATTGTTCATCTACCAGTAGTCATTTTAGATCTCCTAGTATCTAGTGTTCATCTACCAGTAGCTATTTTAGATCTCCCAGTATATATTCTTCATCTACCAGTAGCTATTTTAGATCTCCCAGTATCTAGTGTTCATCTATCAGTAGCCATTTTATATCTCCCAGTATCTATTGTTCATCTACTAGTAGCTATTTTAGATCTCCCATTATCTAATGTTCATCTATCAGTAGCCATTTTATATCTCCTAGTATCTATTGTTCATCAAAGATTAGCTATTTTAGATCTCCCAGTATCTATTGTTCATCTACCAGTAGCTATTTTAGATCTCCCAGTATCTATTGTTCATCTAGCAGTAGCCATTTTTGATCTCCCAGTATCTATTGTTCATCTACTAGTAGCTATTTTAGATCTCCCAGTATCTATTTTTCATATATCAGTAGCTATTTTAGATCTCCCAGTATCTAGTGTTCATCTAGCAGTAGCTATTTTAGATCTCCCAGTATATATTGTTCATCTACCAGTAGCTATTTCATATCTCCCAGTATATAGTGTTCATCTACCAGTAGCTATTTCAGATCTCCCAGTATCAATTGTTCATCTACCAGTAGCCATGTTAGATCTCCCAGTGTCTATTGTTCATCTACCAGTAGTCATTTTAGATCTCCCAGTATCTAGTGTTCATCTACCAGTAGCTATTTTAGATCTCCCAGTATCTAGTGTTCATCTATCAGTAGCCATTTTATATCTCCCAGTATCTATTGTTCATCTACTAGTAGCTATTTTAGATCTCCCATTATCTAATGTTCATCTATCAGTAGCCATTTTATATCTCCTAGTATCTATTGTTCATCTACCAGTAGCTATTTTAGATCTCCCAGTATCTATTGTTCATCTACCAGTAGCTATTTTAGATCTCCCAGTATCTATTGTTCATCTACCAGTAGCTATTTTAGATCTCCCAGTATATATTGTTCATCTACCAGTAGCCATTTTAGATCTGCCAGTATCTATTGTTCATCTACCAGTAGCCATTTTAGATCTGCCAGTATCTATTGTTCATCTACCAGTAGCTATTTTAGATCTCCCAGTATCTATTGTTCATCTACCAGTAGCTATTTTAGATCTCCCAGTATCTATTGTTCATCTACCAGTAGCTATTTTAGATCTCCCAGTATATATTGTTCATCTACCAGTAGCTATTTTAGATCTCCCAGTATCTATTGTTCATCTACCAGTAGCCATTTTAGATCTCCCAGTATATATTGTTCATCTACCAGTAGCTATTTCAGATCTCCCAGTATCTATTTTTCATCTAGCAGTAGCTATTTTAGATCTCCCAGAGTCTATTGTTCATCTACCAGTAGTCATTTTAGATCTCCCAGTATCTAGTGTTCATCTTCCAGTAGCTATTTTAGATCTCCCAGTATCTAGTGTTCATCTAGCAGTAGCTATTTTAGATCTCCCAGTATCAATTGTTCATCTACCAGTAGCCATGTTAGATCTCCCAGTATATAATGTTCATCTACCAGTAGCTATTTCAGATCTCCCAATATCTATTGTTCATCTACCAGTATCTATTTTAGATCTGCCAGTATATATTGTTCATCTACCAGTAGCTATTTTAGACCTCCCAGTATATATTGTTCATCTAGCAGTAGCCATTTTAGATCTCCCAATATATATTGTTCATCTACCAGTAGCCATTTTAGATCTCCCAGTATATATTGTTCATCTACCAGTAGCTATTTTAGATCTCCCAGTATCTAGTGTTCATCTATCAGTAGCCATTTTATATCTCCCAGTATCTATTGTTCATCTACTAGTAGCTATTTAGATCTCCCATTATCTAATGTTCATCTATCAGTAGCCATTTTATATCTCCCAGTATATATTGTTCATCTACCAGTAGCTATTTTAGATCTCCCAGTATCTATTGTTCATCTACCAGTAGCTATTTTAGATCTCCCAGTATCTATTGTTCATCTACCAGCTATTTTAGATCTCCCAGTATCTATTGTTCATCTACCAGTAGCTATTTTAGATCTCCCAGTATCTATTGTTCATCTACCAGTAGCTATTTTAGATCTCCCAGTATCTATTGTTCATCTACCAGTAGCCATTTTAGATCTCCCAGTATCTATTGTTCATCTACCAGTAGCTATTTTAGATCTCCCAGTATCTATTGTTCATCTACCAGTAGCTATTTTAGATCTCCCAGTATCTATTGTTCATCTACCAGTAGCTATTTTAGATCTCCCAGTATCTATTGTTCATCTACCAGTAGCTATTTTAGATCTCCCAGTATATATTGTTCATCTACCAGTAGCTATTTTAGATCTCCCAGTATCTATTGTTCATCTACCAGTAGCTATTTTAGATCTCCCAGTATCTATTGTTCATCTACCAGTAGCTATTTTAGATCTCCCAGTATCTAGTGTTCATCTACCAGTAGCTATTTTAGATCTCCCAGTATCTATTGTTCATCTACAAGCTATTTTAGATCTCCCAGTATCTATTGTTCATCTACCAGCTATTTTAGATCTCCCAGTATCTATTGTTCATCTACCAGTAGCCATTTTAGATCTCCCAGTATCTATTGTTCATCTACCAGTAGCTATTTTAGATCTCCCAGTATCTATTGTTCATCTACAAGCCATTTTAGATCTCCCAGTATCTAGTGTTCATCTACCAGTAGCTATTTTAGATCTCCCAGTATCTATTGTTCATCTACCAGCTATTTTAGATCCCCAGTATATATTGTTTATCTACCAGTAGCCATTTTAGATCTCCCAGTATCTATTGTTCATCTACCAGTAGCTATTTTAGATCTCCAAGTATCTAGTGTTCATCTACCAGTAGCTATTTTAGATCTCCCAGTATCTATTGTTCATCTACCAGCCATTTTAGATCTCCCAGTATCTATTGTTCATCTACCAGTAGCTATTTTAGATCTCCCAGTATCTATTGTTCATCTACCAGCTATTTTAGATCTCCCAGTATCTATTGTTCATCTACTAGTAGCTATTTTAGATCTCCCAGTATATATTGTTCATCTATCAGCTATTTTAGATCTCCCAGTATCTATTGTTCATCTACCAGTAGCTATTTTAGATCTCCCAGTATCTATTGTTCATCTACCAGTAGCTATTTTAGATCTCCCAGTATCTATTGTTCATCTACCAGCTATCTTAGATCTCCCAGTAGCTATTGTTCATCTGCCAGCTATTTTAGATCTCACAGTATCTATTGTTCATTTGCAGGTAGCCATTTTAGATCTCCCAGTATCTATTGTTCATCTACCAGTAGCTATTTTAGATCTCCCAGTATCTATTGTTCATCTACCAGTAGCTATTTTAGATCTCCCAGTATCTATTGTTCATCTACCAGCTATTTTAGATCTCCCAGTATCTAGTGTTCATCTACCAGTAGCTATTTTAGATCTCCCAGTATCTATTGTTCATCTACCAGCTATTTTAGATCTCCCAGTATCTATTGTTCATCTACCAGTAGCTATTTTAGATCTCCCAGTATCTATTGTTCATCTACCAGCTATTTTAGATCTCCCAGTATCTATTGTTCATCTACCAGTAGCCATTTTAGATCTCCCAGTATCTATTGTTCATCTACCAGTAGCTATTTTAGATCTACCAGTATCTATTGTTCATCTACCAGTAGCTATTTCAGATCTCCCAGTATCTATTGTTCATCTACCAGTAGCTATTTTTGATCTCCCAGTATCTAGTGTTCATCTACCAGTAGCTATTTCTGATTTCCCAGTATATATTGTTCATCTACCAGATATATTAGATATCCCAGTATCTATTGTTCATCTACCAGTAGCTATTTTAGATCTCCCAGTATATATTGTTCATCTACCAGCTATTTTAGATATCCCAGTATCTATTGTTCATTTACCAGTAGCTATTTTTGATCTCCCAGTATCTAGTGTTCATCTACCAGTAGCTATTTCTGATCTCCCAGTATCTATTGTTCATCTACCAGCTATATTAGATCTCCCAGTATCTATTGTTCATCTACCAGTAGCTATTTTAGATCTTCCAGTATATATTGTTCATCTACCAGCTATTTTAGATCTCCCAGTATCTATTGTTCATCTACCAGTAGCTATTTTAGATCTCCCAGTATCCATTGTTCATCTACCAGCTATTTTAGATATCCCAGTATCTATTGTTCATCTACCAGTAGTATTTAAGATTCCCCAGTAGCTATTGTTCATCTACCAGCTATTTTAGATCCCCCAGTATCTATTGTTCATCTACCAGCTATTTTAGATCACCCAGTATCTAGTGTTCATCTACCAGTAGCTATTTTAGATCTCCCAGTATCTATTGTTCATCTGCTAGCTATTTTAGATCTCCCAGTAGCTATTGTTCATCTGCTAGCTATTTTAGATCTCCCAGTAGCTATTGTTCATCTGCTAGCTATTTAATATCCCCCAGTAGCTAGTGTTCATCTACCAGTAGCTATTTTAGATCTCCCAGTATCTATTGTTCATCTACCAGTAGCTATTTAAGATCCCCCAGTATCTATTGTTCATCTACCAGCTATTTTAGATCTCCCAGTAGCTATTGTTCATCTACAAGTAGCCATTTTAGATCTCCCAGTAGCTATTGTTCATCTGCTAGCTCAAGTCTAGCTGGAACAATGCAGCGATGCACCATACTAAACATCAAAACTGACAAATTGGGTGAAACGCTGAGAATAGATTTTCAATATTGTCCATGTATCTCTCCATGTCCAGCTGTTCAATTTGTTTTTTTTGGGGTTAAAGTCGCACCAACAGCTTAGGTTATATGGCGACTATCCAGCTAGTATTGATCGAGGTAGACCCTGGGTGCCCATCCGTTGCTCAGATATACAGGTAATCAATGACTTACCTTCAAATGAGCCTGCAGCATGCTTCACGGAATCATATCCAGATCCCCTCACCCAACCACCAGTGTTCACTATAACTCCACTGTGGTTCACTGTAAATGCAGCAATATTCACACAGATTAACTCACACAGAGTATATGTAAATACAGCAATATTCACACAGATTAACTCATACAGTGTGTATGTAAATATAGCAATATTCACACAGATTAACTCATACAGAGTATATGTAAATATAGCAATATTCACACAGATTAACTCATAGAGTGTATGTAAATACAGCAATATTCACACAGATTAACTCATACAGAGTATATGTAAATACAGCAATATTCACACAGATTAATTCATACAGAGTGTATGTAAATACAGCAATATTCACACAGATTAACTCATACAGCAATATTCACACAGATTAACTCATACAGCAATATTCACACAGATTAACTCATACAGAGTGTATGTAAATGCAGCAATATTCACACAGATTAACTCATACAGAGTGTATGTAAATACAGCAATATTCACACAGATTAACTCATACAGAGTGTATGTAAATATAGCAATATTCACACAGATTAACTCATACAGAGTATATGTAAATGCAGCAATATTCACACAGATTAACTCACACAGAGTGTATGTAAATACAGCAATATTCACACAGATTAACTCATATAGAGTGTATGTAAATGCAGCAATATTCACACAGATTAACTCATATAGAGTGTATGTAAATACAGCAATATTCACACAGATTAACTCACACAGAGTGTATGTAAATACAGCAATATTCACACAGATTAACTCATACAGAGATGTAAATACAGCAATATTCACACAGATTAACTCATACAGAGTGTATGTAAATATAGCAATATTCACACAGATTAACTCATAGAGTATATGTAAATACAGCAATATTCACACAGATTAACTCATACAGAGTATATGTAAATACAGCAATATTCACACAGATTAATTCATACAGAGTGTATGTAAATACAGCAATATTCACACAGATTAACTCATACAGCAATATTCACACAGATTAACTCATACAGCAATATTCACACAGATTAACTCATACAGAGTGTATGTAAATGCAGCAATATTCACACAGATTAACTCATACAGAGTGTATGTAAATACAGCAATATTCACACAGATTAACTCATACAGAGTGTATGTAAATACAGCAATATTCACACAGATTAACTCATACAGAGTATATGTAAATACAGCAATATTCACACAGATTAACTCACACAGAGTGTATGTAAATACAGCAATATTCACACAGATTAACTCATATAGAGTGTATGTAAATGCAGCAATATTCACACAGATTAACTCATATAGAGTGTATGTAAATACAGCAATATTCACACAGATTAACTCACACAGAGTGTAAGTAAATACAGCAATATTCACACAGATTAACTCATACAGAGTGTATGTAAATACAGCAATATTCACACAGATTAACTCATACAGAGTGTAAGTAAATACAGCAATATTCACACAGATTAACTCATACAGAGTGTATGTAAATACAGCAATATTCACACAGATTAACTCATATAGAGTGTATGTAAATACAGCAATAGTCACACAGATTAACTCATACAGAGTATATGTAAATACAGCAATATTCACACAGATTAACTCATACAGAGTATATGTAAATACAACAATATTCACACAGATTAACTCATACAGAGTATATGTAAATGCAGCAATATTCACACAGATTTTAACTCATATAGAGTATATGTAAATACAGCAATATTCACACAGATTAACTCATACAGAGTGTATGTAAATACAGCAATATTCACATAGATTAACTCACACAGAGTGTATGTAAATACAGCAATATTCACACAGATTAACTCACACAGAGTGTATGTAAATACAGCACTATTCACACAGATTAACTCACACAGAGTGTAAGTAAATACAGCAATATTCACACAGATTAACTCATACAGAGTATATGTAAATACAGCAATATTCACACAGATTAACTCACACAGAGTGTATGTAAATACAGCAATATTCACACAGATTAACTCATACAGAGTGTATGTAAATACAGCAATATTCACACAGATTAACTCACACAGAGTGTATGTAAATACAGCAATATTCACACAGATTAACTCATATAGAGTGTATGTAAATACAGCAATATTCACACAGATTAACTCACACAGAGTGTATGTAAATACAGCAATATTCACACAGATTAACTCATACAGAGTGTATGTAAATACAGCAATATTCACACAGATTAACTCACACAGAGTGTATGTAAATACAGCAATATTCACACAGATTAACTCATACAGAGTGTATGTAAATACAGCAATATTCACACAGATTAACTCATACAGAGTGTATGTAAATACAGCAATATTCACACAGATTAACTCATAGAGTGTATGTAAATACAGCAATATTCACACAGATTAACTCATATAGAGTGTATGTAAATACAGCAATATTCACACAGATTAACTCATACAGAGTGTATGTAAATACAGCAATATTCACACAGATTAACTCATACAGAGTGTATGTAAATACAGCAATATTCACACAGATTAACTCATAGAGAGTGTATGTAAATACAGCAATATTCACACAGATTAACTCATACAGAGTGTATGTAAATGCAGCAATATTCACACAGATTAACTCATATAGAGTGTATGTAAATACAGCAATATTCACACAGATTAACTCACACAGAGTGTATGTAAATACAGCAATATTCACACAGATTAACTCATACAGAGATGTAAATACAGCAATATTCACACAGATTAACTCATACAGAGTGTATGTAAATACAGCAATATTCACACAGATTAACTCACACAGAGTGTAAGTAAATGCAGCAATATTCACACAGATTAACTCATATAGAGTGTATGTAAATACAGCAATAGTCACACAGATTAACTCATACAGAGTGTATGTAAATACAGCAATATTCACACAGATTAACTCATATAGAGTGTATGTAAATACAGCAATAGTCACACAGATTAACTCATACAGAGTATATGTAAATACAGCAATATTCACACAGATTAACTCATACAGAGTATATGTAAATACAGCAATATTCACACAGATTAACTCATACAGAGTATATGTAAATGCAGCAATATTCACACAGATTAACTCATATAGAGTATATGTAAATACAGCAATATTCACACAGATTAACTCATACAGAGTGTATGTAAATACAGCAATATTCACAGATTAACTCACACAGAGTGTATGTAAATACAGCAATATTCACACAGATTAACTCACACAGAGTGTATGTAAATACAGCACTATTCACACAGATTAACTCACAGAGTGTAAGTAAATACAGCAATATTCACACAGATTAACTCATACAGAGTATATGTAAATACAGCAATATTCACACAGATTAACTCACACAGAGTGTATGTAAATACAGCAATATTCACACAGATTAACTCATACAGAGTGTATGTAAATACAGCAATATTCACACAGATTAACTCATACAGAGTGTATGTAAATACAGCAATATTCACACAGATTAACTCATAGAGTGTATGTAAATACAGCAATATTCACACAGATTAACTCATACAGAGTGTAAGTAAATACAGCAATATTCACACAGATTAACTCATACAGAGTGTATGTAAATACAGCAATATTCACACAGATTAACTCACACAGAGTGTATGTAAATACAGCAATATTCACACAGATTAACTCATACAGAGTGTATGTAAATACAGCAATATTCACACAGATTAACTCATACAGAGTGTATGTAAATACAGCAATATTCACACAGATTAACTCATAGAGTGTATGTAAATACAGCAATATTCACACAGATTAACTCATACAGAGTGTATGTAAATACAGCAATATTCACACAGATTAACTCATATAGAGTGTATGTAATACAGCATATTCACACAGATACTCTACAGAATGTAAATACAGCAATATTCACACAGATTACTTGTGTTGTAATACAGCAATATTCACACAGATTAACTCACACAGAGTGTATGTAAATACAGCAATATTCACACAGATTAACTCATATAGTGTATGTAAATACAGCAATATTCACACAGATTAACTCATACAGAGTGTATGTAAATACAGCAATATTCACACAGATTAACTCATACAGAGTGTATGTAAATACAGCAATATTCACACAGATTAACTCATACAGAGTATATGTAAATACAGCAATATTCACACAGATTAACTCATACAGAGTGTATGTAAATACAGCAATATTCACACAGATTAACTCATATAGAGTGTATGTAAATG
>JABXNX010000110.1:0-51341 GCA_014843695.1 Archivesica marissinica
TGATGACACATCGTAGCTTGGCGTAAAACAACGGTATAGCCATCAACATTATGTAAACAAGTACATGTAATGATGAATGTCACACGTCACTGATAAACCTGGGGCATTACACTACCCCCCACTAACTAGTTAAAGGTCCCTCTTTAACATATCCTTAGCACTGTACTGAGATAATCCTCCGTTAGAACTACCTTAACAACAGTCACATTGTGTTCCAATGTATAATTTTCTCTATCACATTAACAGTATATATCATAATTGCAAAGTTTAACAGCAACTCGTAAAATTCATAGAATTCCAACTGGTTAACAAACAACACTGTAACAACCTTATAACTTATATTCCCCTCACTATCACTTTATCATTCTGCCTAATGTTAGTGAAAAATAAAACGAAAATACATATACGACTTATTGTCGGAAACATACGGCACTGAGATCAGTTAATTGCACAACACAAGGATTTCTGTAATAAAGCTGTGACAAATATTTTACTGACTAGATTAAACATAAATGCGTATAACACAGTTATTTAAGCAAAACGTATACTGCCTAGGTGGGCTTACACCAGTTCAATAATGGCAGGGGTGTACCCGCTAGTGTCACTTAATTACAAGTAGTCAAATAAAGTAAAAATAAAAACATTTAATTAAAACTGTTCCGTAATGATTCTTATAACTTTATAATCTGGCAAAACGAAGAAATTGAATGGAGTAGTACTGTGCCCAGGTCAAAACTGTCCTGTGATAGCTATGATAGTTAATTTAGACAAAAAAATATAAAATATAACAATACCGGCATATGTAATGCTTAAAACTAGGTAACACCTAAATATAGCCTAACGTCTGTGTGTCATGACCCGTCGCCTGTCTCGTGTCCTATCCCTGTATGCCGGGCTATGCTTCTGTGGTCTGACGTTTTCTTTGTCTCTTCGGCGGTAGTCACCGTGCATAATGTTCCTTTGTAGGGGCGACCTGTCTCTGTTATATTGTCTGTCTGAAGTCGTCTGGGTTGGGATTTGTCTTGGTGAATCTGGACCAGGGGGACATACATGGGGAGGGGGTACTGAGGTAATGAATGGGGCTGGGGTACTACTACTGGTAGCGCTCTCGCCAGTGTACTGTTCATTTCCAGCACACACCTGGCCAGGTACTCGGTGCTTTCATACTGCTTTGTGAGTATAGCCTGCACTGTCTGCACTGTGTTGTTCAGTCCCTTGATGGATTTCATCAACTCTCCATGTCTCTCTTCTGCCCTCTCCTGGCCATCACTCGAATCCGAGCTGGTGTTGCTGGAGGATGATGCTACTGAGTGAGTTGCGGACTTCCTTCCGATGGCATGACACTCTTCTCTAGTCGGTAGGGAGTTCAGGAAGTCACCCCTCTCCGAGTCCAGATGGGATGCTACGCTGGGAGCTGTGCTTGCTACTGTAACAACGATGGGGGCAACTGTTGCCGGTTGCGCTGTATAATGACTCACATATGGCACTGAACTACTGGGCTGCCTGGTAGAAGCCGGAACCACCACCTCCGTTGCAGCTGCTGGAACAGTTGATGCTCCCAATAAGTTGACCAGCTGTTGTAGCGGATTAATATACTGCGATATGTCTATGACCTGCTGGATAGACGGGCTCAGAGCAGCCAGATCCTGAAGTGGCGACATGCCCTGGACACCTGGAGGATAAATCACCGGTCCCATGGGCTCTGGTACTGTGGGTTGCATCAATGCCTGGTCTGGCAATGGTGATGTGATGCTCAGGGCTGACGCTGGTCGAGCTGGAATAAATGTTGCCTCCACCAAACCTTGCGGGAAGTTCATCTCCACGGCACTTCGTAATGCATCCTTCTTGGCAGGTGTTCTGCTCTCCCAGTGTCTCCTGCTCTCCTCACCAGACAGCGTGGCGATGTCCCTCTCTGTTATCCGGTAAGGGCTCAGATTTTCCACCAGCATGTCAGGCGAATCCACGACATCCTTTTCCCTCAATATGAGCCTGTGCCTTTGATACGCCGTCACATGCTTGTCCAGTTCCTCCCTCTTGAATGACCGGAAAAGACACAATTTACAGTAGAAGGGCGCATCATCCAGGCTCAGGTGCTCCCTCAAGTAGTGGTCATAAACCCGGTACCGTGCTTCTATGAACGCCTTGTTGTTCTTGTGCAGGCACTTCAGGCACTGGTATGCCTTTCGCCTGTGGCCTGCGGATGAACTACCGTTTGACATTATTGCTGACGTTTCTGTTGGCTGAAATGATACAAAAATATCAATCCTGAATAAAAACCCAAACAAACCCCATGTCGACTTATGTTAACCTATGCGTTCGGTTGCTGTCAAATTTGTTTCCTGAACTGCCACCACACCTCTGTGGCAAAGTGTGCTTCTCTTTCCCGTACATATGTCAGTTTCCCCTTTTCACCGTGTAGTTACTACATCCCTTCATTGGATACCGCTACACTTCTTACTCTCCGGTGTTAGACTTATAAACCCGTCCTATGCGCATACTTCTGCATCGTTCCATACTTTACCGGCTCATTGCCCCTCACCAAAGTGATTCGATCCCGACCAACCATGTGGACAAACCTTTCTCTTAACCTCTGCTTAACCCGTGCGATACTTTTCCACTACTCTCTAACCACCTTTTCCTATCCTCTGTTTTCTACACTCTAATTCTAGTCATAGTATTCTTCCCTGGAACCTCTGCTAAAGTGTGCCCGGAACTTTGTGCTGACAGCTACATATACCTATATGTATCATACGACATTAATGAACCATAGTTATAAATAGTAATACATTACAAATGTGTGCTGTTATCTTTACAATGACTGTTTGGCGCAAATACTGTTACCAAACCTCTATACACTTTTGCTGCTCCAACACCCTGCTGACGTCAAACATTTGCGATGCTAATGTATATACACATTTTTACACGCTATGTGCTCTCATCAGCCATCAGCAACATTTATATATACCAGTCCGTTAATTTTTAAATCAAAAGTGTGTAACATTTGTATTACATTAATTAAAACATACATGTTTGACATGACTTTACATGTCAAAAATAACAAAAATGCATAGTTTGTCGTCACTGCACGTGTCGTCATTATATCTTCTACCGTTTATTCCCTCTTTAATTTCCTCTTTGCCCGCTCTATCCACTTGGGCGGCTTGTCCCCCTCGTACGGTTTCAGCTTGTTATGATGTACTAATTTCTCGTGTCCATGCTTATCTAACTGCAGGATGAAATTCACATCTGCGATAGCTTGCTTGACTAGATAAGGACCACCATAAATCCGTTCTAGCTTCGGAGCTACCCCTACCTTGCGTGCCTCAGCTAGACACCATACTGCATCGCCAGCTTCGTATTTATTCACCGATACTTTAGTGTCATACATGGCCTTGTGTCTCCTTGCCGCTACAGCTAAATGGTCACGGGCTATGCTATGAGCTTGTTGCATCCTGGACCTCAGTGTGTCCACATATTCCCCATAGGAGGTTATGTCTTGACCATCGATTATCGTAGAGCTTCCAAATACTAACTCGGAGGGTAGTCTGACTTCGCGCCCCATCGTCAGCAGATTGGGTGTCAGGCCAGTTGATTCATTCGGTGTTGCACGATAAGCGCCCGCGAGACAACCTAAGTTACGATCCCATTGATCCTGCTCACCGCTTAGGAATGCCTTTATCATCCGCACCAGTGTTTTATTAAAGCGTTCCGACTGGCCATTACATCGGGGATTCCTTGGGCTTGTGCGCAACTTTCGTATTTCAAGCATTCGGCACAGTTCCTTGAACAATTTGCTCTCGTAGTTACGACCTTGGTCGCTAAGTATGGATAGAGGACATCCCCATCTGGCTATGAAATCATTCAGAATCCGTGAAGCGCACGTTTCTGCGGTTTGGTCTGGAACTGCTAGAACCTCTACGTATTTGCTGAAATGATCTGTCAATACTAAAATGTAACGGTTTCCCTGTTGTGTTCGCGGTAGTGGTCCTAGGTAATCTGTCGCCACGACATCAAAAGGAGCGCCTGTTGTAATCGTACCCATTGGAGCTCTCGGGGTCTTAAATGGTCTTTTGTCTGCTGCGCACACATCACACTGCTTAATGTGTAGGTCCACATCTCCTTTCATGGCATACCAGTAATACCTTTGTCGGATCTTCTCTGTGGTCTTCTTGCACCCCAGGTGACCTGAAATGACAGAATTATGGTGCTCGAATAGCACCCCTTTTCTCATGGCATAAGGGACCACGAATTGCAAGTGCTCGCCGGTCTTGTTTTGTTTAACAAATTTCTTGAACAGAGTACCATGCTCGACCATCAAGACCTCCCATAGTACCCAGTAATGTCTACTTGCTGGACTGAAAGAAAGTACTTCCTTGCTGTTTGGCCTGCTGCCCTGTATTTTTGCCTTTAATATTGGCCCTATATCCCTGTCATTCTCCTGTAGCGTTCTTATGTCATGAAGGCATTTACCACCTGCCCACGTCAGACGATGTAGTCTATTGTCGGTAGCATCCACTTGGCTGACAGCTTTAGACGTGCTTGGCTGATTAACATTATGTACTGTTGCTCTCACCACTTCTGTGTTATTGCGCTCATGTTGAATTTCAGATGACGTATCATCTGCTGTTGGATGAACAACATTGTCATACATGCCCTGTAGGACCATATCTTGTGCTCGTTTGATGCATTTTTTGCATGGACCACATTTCAGAGGTTCGTCCATGTCCTGCAATGCACATTCACATTCACGCGGATTTTCACAACGCGATAGTGCATCACAGTGACCCTGTCTGCGTCCCGGTCTGTACTCTATCGAGAAATCATAGTGGGAAAGTATCTCTATCCACCTGGCTATCTTCCCCCTTGGTTCTTTCAACTTGAATAGCCAGGTTAAGGCCTGGTGATCACTTCGTACTAGGAACTTCCTACCCAATAAGTATTGTCTGAAATACTCTATGAAGTAGCGGATTGCTAGCAGCTCTTTTTCTGTGATGCAATAATTACGTTCAGCTTTATTTAGGGCCCTGCTGGCATATGAGATAACTCTTTCGCGTCCCTTTTGTATCTGATGCAATACTCCGCCAATTCCTAGGTCACATGCGTCAACATCCAAAATAAACTCCCCGCCGTTCTGTAAGGGATACCCCATTATTTCTGGACTGACCAAGATACTCTTCACCGCTTCAAATGACTTCTGGCAGGCTTCATCCCATTTGAATTCTCTCCCCTTTTTAGTGAGTTCCAGCATTGGTCGTACAATGTTTGCGAAACCTTTTGCAAACCTACGATAATACGAGCCCATGGCGACAAATTGTCTCACGTGCTTGACATTGGCTGGGACTGGCCACTCGACTATTTTTGCAATGTTGACTGGGTTTGGTTTTACTCCGCTTCCCGACACTACATGCCCAAGAAACACGACTTCCTCTTGTAACATTTCGCATTTTGCAGGTTTCAGTTTGAGACCTGCTGCCTCTATTCTCTCGAGAACTGATGTCACTCTGCTCATGTGTTGGGTGAAATCTGTACTGTGCACCACGATATCGTCTATATAAATTAAACAAGTCTCCCACTGTAACCCTTGAAGTGCTATCTCCATTGTTCGCTGAAATGTTGCCGCTGCATTGTTTAATCCAAATGGTAATCTCAGCATCTCAAAGAGTCCATATTTGCATACGAATGCACTCTTAGGGATGTCTTCCTCCTTCAATGGAATCTGAAAATACCCACTTGTCAAATCAAAAGTTGAAAAAAGGGTTGAGCCAGCGACAGCATCTAAACAATCTTGAACCCGTGGCAACGGAAATCCATCTGGTTTAACCAGTGCGTTTACCTTGCGATAGTCAATGCAAGGTCTTATTTCGCCAGATTTTTTTGTGACAAGGACGATGGGACTCGCCCATGGTGATGTACTTTTCCGTATCACCCCCTTCGCTAGTAGCTCTTCTACAGCTTTTTTTTCGTTTTCGGCATAGGCCATAGGAACTCTTCTTGGAGGTTGCTTTATTGGGTAAGCGTCCCCTGTATTGATTGAGTGCTCGGCCAGCGTGGTGAGGCCCAGATCAAGATCATTTATCGAAAAACTGCCCGAGAATCTTATAAGAAGCTTTGCAATTTCACGTCTTTCTTGTGTACTGCGGCTCTTCGAAGCCCTTTCGTATAAGGACTTCAAATGGCTAGGGATGTCGCTTTCTGTGGCTATTTTGTCTTCCATCAATGGTTTAATTGGGTCTGTCCCCATACCTTCGTTTACTGTCACACGACGTACATAAGCAGTGCTACTTTCTTCTTCCGGATGTTCTTGGTTTTTAAGTGTGCCTTTTATCCGGTTTATCTGTTCTGCTTGACCTAATATTGCATCCTGGTTAATAGAAACGGATGTGGGGAATGGATTCAGCACACGTATTTTGCTAGTGGGTCTCCCATTAATATCCACTAGGACGGTGGCCATTTGTAAGGGATATGTTTCTTTAAAGTGCTCTGTAGGTTCAATTATAAACTCGGCTCTTTCCAGATAATCATCTGCTTCCTGTCGATCTACTAGCACATCAATAACTGCTTCACACTGTCCTGGTATGGTACAGTGATCTGCTGCTCTTACTTTCCGTATTTCATTTGCCATGCCTATTTGAATGCAGGGAACCTCTTTCCCTTTAAGAATAATTACACCTTTGGTCAACAGTATGTCTGCAGGCCCGCCATCATCATTTTGTAAAATGTCAATACCCAGAAGGCCCTCATCTTCAATTTCTGCTACTATCAATTCTTTCTTTAGATCAACTGGCCCCAGTTGTATATCGAAGACGGCTTTGCCTAGTTCTTTCAGTGGTATTCCTCCTGCGCCGGTTAGACACGCTGTTTTCTCAAGTGTTGGTCGATTTGTAGGATCGAGTTTATTGTAAATCCTGTCTGAGATGATAGTTTTTGTCGCCCCGGTATCTGCTGTAAAAGTAATAGGTAAGTTCTGCACAGTACCCTTTAGATACACACCACTGCTGTAAGGTCTTCTTCGCCTGATCATTATCGGATCTTCTGACAATACTTCTGTCTTCTGGCTCTTACTGCTGTCTAGGACCTCCCCGCCAGATGGCTTGGTCCTTTCATGTTTAAAGAATGATTGTATACCGGTGCATTGGCATTTAATTGGTGGCCATTTGGAGTGTGGTCATGTAACTGTGCTGCTTGATTGTTGTATGCGCCACGCTGGAATCTCCGTTCCTTCAGTGGGCAGTCACGTGCAAAATGGTTTTCTTGATTACAGGAATAACACCGTATAATCTTTCTCCTCGTGCCTTGGTCAGTTTGTGTGTTTTGGGTGATCTCGTTTAACTTGTCCAACACTTGCTGCAGTATTTCTGTATCCTTGCTGGGTAATTTACTTGTACTACTTGTGTTACATGCAATTCCTTTCACCGTAGTGTTATCTTGGATTGGTGATATTTTATCGTCTTGTTTGCTTTTATCGCCAAAACCCTTTACTGGGACCCGGTACACATGCTCACCAGTTCCTACAATATCGTTCTCACTTTCACCGCTATCAGAAGTTTCATCTTTGTGCAAAAATGAATTAGTCCTACGAACAAATTTTCTTCTCTTCTCGAGATTTGATGCGCCCATATGTCTATTTCTAGTTTGTATATAGTTTACTACATGATATACTGCTTCGTCAATGTCCTCAGGCTCCTTTATGTATTCAACTTCCCACCTTAGTTCTTCATCTCTCAGACCATCCAAAAATCTTCGCACTAGGTCCTCACTTCTTGTTCTACTGTCGCGCCTGGTGTGCGCTTTGTCGTAGAGTCGCTTAAGCTCAGCTGCGTATTCTTCCGCCGTTTCACTGATTTTCTGGTCTCTTCTGCTGAACTTAGCTGCATATGTTCGTGGGGTCTCAATTACTCTGAACCTGTTATTTAATTCACCTGCCAGTTCCTTGTAGTTTCTCAACGTCTCACGATTCAGTTGAGTGAACACAAATTCACCTGCACTACCTTGCAGTTGTGGCAGTAAATTGTCTAATTTTTCATCATCATCCCAGTTTTTCCTCTCTGCTATCGTTTCAAATCTGTTGATCCAAACTTTCCATTCATCCTTGCCTGTGAATGCTGGGATCTTAATGTTTGTGTTGCAGTGACGTACATCATGGTTACTTCTGGGCCTTTGAAGTGACCTTCTGTAAGCATGCTGATTCTCATGTTCAGTTGTTGCGTACTGATCATGTGGCTCGTGGCTATTTCTAAGACTAGGAAATGACCCACCTTGTCTTCTGTCGGAAATACTGTAATTGTTATTATTTATTTCTGGTTCTAAACTGGAACTCTGTGACTCTTTGTCTTTCTGGTGCATATGTGTTAACAGTACTGTTAGGCTTTGCAAGGCTTCTGATATATTACTTTGCATGTTGACCATGTCTTGGAGAGCATCCTTCGTCCATTTGTCCGAACTGTTGGAGCTACGGCTTGCAGGTTGACTCCCTGTTTCACACTCGGTGTCAAGCTCTCCTTCTGATGATCTGGTTACAATTTGCTGTCTATTCATTGGGTAGGTACCTCCCTGTTCTTGTTGAGTGAAGGACCCTTCTTGATGTACTGTAACTTCTGTTCTACTGAAAGACACCTCATTTTCCTGCTCTGTTTCTGAATCCGACATCTTGCTAAGTATAAAAGGCGAGACTGAGTGTCGATCTCTGGATCTAAGTTGTAAACAAAGATCCCACCGCTGCCACCATAAATGTCACGCGCCGAGGGATCGTAGGATAATTGGTAGCGTGCTATTCCCTCGACTCACGCCAACTCAGACCGCCTACTAAAATAGGGGTCCGTCTGTCAACTTCAAAAGTAAAAATGAACTAAAGTGGACTCTGATTAAGGCCGACTAAAAGATTAATCCCAGGGGAAGCACCCTATCGGTTTGCTGAGATAATAAGAGAAATAGAGATTTAAATGATTCAACAAGATTTATTCAACAGAGCTCTACAACAATTTGGTTGCACATCAAGACGGACTAGTAATGTTTTACTATCATGAAATGATAATAATCGTCAGTTCCACATTAACAAATATCTTGCATTTGCACCTTATTATGCATCTCTCAAATGTACCCATAAACAGCTGTATATTGTGCACAGATCTCTATAACATGTAATATGTTACTACTATAATTTATTGTAAGTATTTCTAAAGAAACAAAAGAATAATTTTAACCTAACAAAATATAGGTCTTATACCTAAGAAATAGAAGTTCAGAGTCCTCTTATGAAACGCTCCCAAGCCTATTTATACTGCGCACCAAATACACTGTGCAGCGCCCCAATATTTATGTGCGCTCGAATAGCGCGCAACCTACGCTGTGCGCTATTAAGCATAAACCGCACAAGAAAAGCGCACACAGTGCGCACAATAGCGCGCGTTCGTAACTGTGCGCTGTATCCATGTCAACAATATGGCTACCTGGTTCCAAACACTGTTTCTATGATATAACTGAATGAAAACCTCAAAAATCGTATAATGAGATTAATATATAAACATCATATTGTATTAATGTTACCTTGTGATAAGAATCTGGACTGTTTCCAGGGTATAAATGCTATTTAAAGTTTGACTCTGATAAGAATCTCTGAGACTTGACAATTTAAAACTACCCACAATGCAATGCGATTTCTATCTAAGTACTTCCGAGAAATGGCTGCCGTAGGATACACATGTTTTGCTCTGTCATGGATTTAAAGGGTTAGCTGATAAACACATGCTTTCCCAAGGTAATCATTGCTAGCAAAACTGATTTAAACCAATACTCTAACTAAGTACTGCAATAAACATTGATGACACATCGTAGCTTGGCGTAAAACAACGGTATAGCCATCAACATTATGTAAACAAAAATGTACATGTAATGATGTATGTCACACGTCACTGATAAACCTGGGGCATTTATATAAAGATTCCAGAGTCTCCTCTGCCTCGTTTACGTGCACGGTTTAGAGTGTTATCCGAAAGACTATGATGTGGGTCGTTTTAGTATGGTATAGTGGTGAGTTTAACATGCGTGTTAACTACTGGACCGCTACATAATTGAAGTTGATTCTGACACAAATTACTATTCACTTGTTTATAAGTAACCTCACGTATATATTTGTAGCTGTCCGATTAGCGCAGTGATTAGTGCGCTCGTCATCCACGCCAACAAGAGTGATTAATATAAGATGTTACAGCTTGTTTTCCAATCATTGTAAAATAAATAAAGTTTAAAACTCACACAGTGTCACAGGCGAGCGATTCCAGTGGACACCATTGATATACCTCACCCCCTCCTTTATGTCATAATGTTAATTGACGAAACTTCAACATTTTAAAAATCATCTTATCAGAAACCATAATTATCAGATAATGAAGCTAGTGGATATGTATACTAGCTGTGTTACAACTATAAGCATTCATTGGGCGACCTGCTAACTAGCATTAAATAGAATAAAAATTGGGCCAGCCATTTCTGACGAGGTTTTAACCTTCGACCTCCCGCTACGTATGTGGACGCCTTAACCACTAGTGCAACAAAGTAAAAAAAGCCATAGTTGCTGCCCTTTGTATGAGATTGGCCATTTGTAAGAATAATGGCGGAGTTTATTTCTACGCTATTCTTTTGTGTTTTGTGGACGTGGTGTAGTGTCACCAGTATGTGTTAAGTGTTATATGGGTTGTTCCCCTTAGTTATGTCCTTGATGTACTCGATATAGTGAGAGCCAATTACCCGGTGTGAGGTGTCAGCACAGAAGAAGAGTCTAGCTAGTGCGCGCACGTGTTTGTGACGTGAAATAGAGGACTTGTGTCACATATGAAATGATATGACTTTACTGTGCACAGTAATTAATTGTGGGAATTGTGACGATCGATGCAGAGAATCTGTTTATGTTCATATGATGCTGGTTATTGTTTATTTTCACATGACACTGTTATTTGTTCATACATTAAATTATTATTAAATTGTTTGCTATATAGAGTCACTATCTTACAATGGCGGTAGCTTATATGTCAATGCAAATTTATCATATATTCTACATTAGTTACACAATATAAAATGGCTGGCCGGGACATACCAGAGTGGATTGGGAAATTAGCTGAAAAAGGAAAAGACATATCCGAGTGTTTGCAATATTTAAGAGAACAAGATGATCGTGATGAAAAAAATACGTATGGATAAGGCAGAGAGGGATGAAAGAGCAGCACAGCGTGCTGATCAAGAAGCAAAACGCCATGCACATGAACAGGAGGAAAACAGAAAAATAAAATTAACAGAGCTTGAAATACATAGAGAAATAAAGCTAAGAGAATTGGAGATTCAGGATAAAAGGGGGAACAATCCAATTGGTGAAGGCATTAGGCCAAAAATTAATCTTCCGAAATTTGATGAGTCAAGACATAGAAATATTCTTAACCTCTTTTGAAAGATTAGTGGAAATACACAAATGGCCCGAACACGAATGGCCAGTAAGGCTAGTGCCACAGTTGTCAGGAAAAGCTCTTGAGGCATATTCGCGAATGTCATTGGAGGACAGTAAAGATTATGGCAATATAAAAACAGCCATATTAGAAAGATATGGACTAAACGCAGCAGAATATAGAGAGAGATTTCGACACTCTAGACAGAGATCTGACGAGTCATTGAAAGAATATGCAATTCGACTCTCGACTTGTTTTGACCATTGGCAAAGAAGTGAGAATGTGAACATGAACATTGAGAACTTGGTTGACATGATTTTAAGGACCAACTTTTGAGCAGTGTAAGTGTAGACTTGCAGGTATATCTTCAAGAGAAAGAACCAGAGTCATTCAAGGAAATGATTACATTAGGTCAGGCATATCAAAATGCTCACAAGCGTATGATTGATAGGAAAATATATAAACCACCCATGTTGAGAAATAAAGATTATCCAGAAATTTGGCCACAATCATATGGACAGAACACATTCAAGCGACGTTGTTTCTACTGTCAGAGTGAAAACCATATGATAGCAAAGTGTCCGATCAAAGAAAGGGAAAGTAAGATGAGCAGTAGCAAAGTGACACAAGATATAGAAAGTATGAAAGGAAATTCCACTAATGCATTGTTGCACTCACCAACTAAGTGTAAAGTAAATCCTGAGACTGTGATCAAGATTCCAGTCCAGATGAAGGATGAAGCACCAATTCTGGTAAATGGACTATTTATCACAGACGGACATGTTGGAACAGAGAAGGTTAAAGTGCTACGTGACACAGGGTGTACCACAATATTTGTGGCCGAACATTTAAAAACATTTGGAAAGTTAACCGGCAAACTCGAAATAGTAACACTAGCAGATGGAAACGTTGTCGAATGTCCGGAAATCATAGTGGACATATCAACCAAGTATATCGACGGGCATGTAAAGGCATTAGTGATGGACAACCCCTTTGCTGACGTTGTTGTTGGTAACATAGGACAATTAATGGATGAATTAAAACCTACTATACAAGCCGTTGAAACAAGACATGTAAAAAGGGCACGAGAACTACAAGACAAACGGAATTATGAAAATGAAAAGGATATCATGACAGAAAGAGAGGCAATGCCGAAGGAGACTGATAGTGACAGTGGCAAAATGGAACATAGTAAAACTAAGTGTGACAGTGAGGAAATTAATGTTGATATAAAAAGTAGCAGAAAGAGCCTCATCATAGAACAAGAAAATGATGAAAGTTTAAGCAAGGTGAGAATATTAGCAGGAGAAAACAGGCATTCCAACAAAACAACAAATGGTGGTAAAAGTGTTGAATTCACTCTGAGAAATAATATTCTTTATAGAATCTACACTGGTAACAACGATAAGGTTACAGAGCAAATCGTCGTTCCCAAGAAGTATCGACACAAGATTATGGTGATTGCACATGAAATGCCTCTTGGAGGACATTTAGGGAACAGAAAAACAAGAGAGAAAATATTCCAGAACTTTTATTGGCCTGGTATATTCATAGATGTAGCAAAGTTTGTACGTTCTTGTGTAAAATGTCAGAAAAGTTCTTCAAAGGGAAGAGTTATGAAAGCACCTTTAGTTTCATTACCAGTCATGGAAGAACCATTTAGACGAATGGCCATGGACATCGTAGGACCCTTACCTAGGACACCAACAGGAAATAGATTTGTACTGGTTGTTTGTGATTACGGGACAAACTATCCGGAGGCAGTAGCAATGAAAACGATTGATGCTGAAACGGTGGCAAATGCTTTAATAGAAATATTTGCTAGAACAGGAATACCAGAAGAGTTGATATCAGACCAAGGTAGTAACTTCATGTCAAAGTTGATTTCACAACTTTGTAATATGTTGCACATAAACAAGATAAAAACGTCACCATATCACCCACAAGCAAATGGCTTTTGTGAAAATTTCAACGGGACACTGAAGAAGATGCTAAGATGTTATTCACAAGATCAGAGAATGTGCTGGGATATGAGTATCCCATTCGTACTATTTGCTTACAGAGAGGCGCCGCATGATTCGACTGGATACAGTCCATTTGAACTGGTTTATGGGAGAAATGTCAGAGGCCCACTAACCATACTGCGTGAAGAATGGGAAGAGGATAATCGAGAGGAAACGTCTGAAATTGGTTATATTCTAGACGTCAGGGAGCGTTTGAAGGGAATAGTAGAAGTTGCAAAGGAATTTGAAGTAAAACAGAAGAAGCGACAGAAGCACTATTATGACAAAAAGACTCGAACAAGACAACTACAGACAGGTGACAAAGTATTAATTTTACTACCAACAAACCACAGTAAGCTCTTAGCACAATGGAAAGGTCCTTACGAGATAATAGAACAAGTTGGGGGATGTAGATTACAGAGTGAAAATCAGTCAGAAGACTCAAAAAGTGTTTCATATAAATATGCTAAAACAGTGGTTTGATAGGAAGTCCAATGTATCAGTTGACTCTGTAAGTGAGGGTGACAATTGTAATGAACATGTGGCTATGATATCTGTTCTACCAGATACCCGTGAAGAAGAATGTAACATTGAAAATCCTACGAGGCAGAGGAATGAAATGGCTAAAGATGTGCATATTGAAGAAACTTTAAGTATACCTCAAAAGATGGAATTAATCGACCTTTGCTTAGAGTTTGAAGACGTTCTATCAGATGTACCTGGAAGAACCGGTATGATACAACATTCGGTAAATGTGGGTTCCGTGACTCCAATTCACAAGAAACCGTATAATCTGCCACATGCACTGAGAGACAAAGTAAAATCCGAGCTAAACAGCATGTTAGAAACTGGGATTATTGAGAAATCGACAAGTCCATGGGCAGCACCATTGGTCGTTATACCCAAACAGGACAGTGAGGGAAATTGTGATTCAGTTAGGCTATGTGTAGATTATAGAGGATTGAATACTCATACTACCTTTGATCCACAACCTATGCCAAAACTAGAAGAGGTAATGACCAATGTAGGTTCAGCAAAGTATTTGTCCAAGATTGATTGCACCAAAGGTTTCTGGCAGATACCCCTTGATGAGAAGGCAAAGGAGTTAAGTGCATTTACAGCTCAGACAGGGCATTTCCAGTTTAATGTTATGCCATTTGGAATGGTAAATTCTTCGGCTACATTCGTGAGATTGATGAAGCAGGTGTTTGATGGTATGGACGAGTTTGTCGATGCTTTCATTGATGACATAATCATTTACAGTGATTCATTTGAAGAACATATAAATCACATGAGAAGTGTGTTTGAAGCGCTAAGAAAAGCTAAGATCACGGTGAAACCAAGTAAATGCTTCATAGGGTATAGAGAACTGGAGTTTCTTGCTCATATAATTGGAAATGGGACTCTGAAACCATCGAAGAATAAAGTAGTAGCTATTGAAAAGCTGAACAGACCAAATACGAAGAAACAGGTTCGCTCGTTTATTGGAACTATGAATTTTTACAGACGATTCATACCACACTTTGCTACTACGGCTGCACCTCTGACTGATTTAACTAGGAAGAACAACCCTAATAAAGTCAAGTGGAACGAGGAACATGAAGAGGCCTTCACTAATCTGAAACATGCATTCACGAAAATAGCGCTACTAGTGAATCCAGATTTTAGCAAAGACTTTGTTTTACAAACAGATGCTAGCGACCGAGGATATGGAGCGGTACTTCTACAGGAAGATTCAGAAGGGAGGATGCCAATCACATTCATCAGCAGAAAGTTCAGTAAGGCCGAGATTGCGTACAGTACAGTAGAGAAAGAATGTCTAGCAATTGTGAAATCAGTGCAAGCTTTAAGAGATTACTTAATGGGCAGATGTTTCAGTATTGAAACTGATCATTTCCCACTACAGTGGTTAAACAAGATGAAAGATCACAACATGCGTCTGTTGCGCTGGAGTTTAATGCTGCAGGAATACAAGTTTGTGATTGTGCACATTCAGGGAAAATTGAACATTTGTGCTGATTTATTGTCACACTCATAAATAGAGACAGGCTCATAATGTGTAACAGGAGACTGGGGTGATCTAATTTTGAACTTTGGTTGTTTTTTTTGTAAATTTGATGATAATTCAGTAGTATTATCAATCTTGCAAGGGGGGTATGCAACAAAGTAAAAAAAGCCATAGTTGCTGCCCTTTGTATGAGATTGGCCATTTGTAAGAATAATGGCTGAGTTTATTTCTATGCTATTCTTTTGTGTTTTGTGGACATGGTGTAGTGTCACCAGTATGTGTTAAGTGTTATATGGGTTGTTCCCCTTAGTGATGTCCTTGATGTACTCGATATAGTGAGAGCCAATTACCCGGTGTGAGGTGTCAGCACAGAAGAAGAGTCTAGCTAGTGCGCGCACGTGTTTGTGACGTGAAATAGAGGACTTGTGTCACATATGAAATGATATGACTTTACTGTGCACAGTAATTAATTGTGGGAATTGTGACGATCGATGCAGAGAATCTGTTTATGTTCATATGATGTTGGTTATTGTTTATTTTCACATGACACTGTTATTTGTTCATACATTAAATTATTATTAAATTGTTTGCTATATAGAGTCACTATCTTACAACTAGACAACGGTGAATATGCAAACGTTCCAAATACTGTGTTTGTATAACACTTTGAACTCTTGTGAGCACACCGAGGCCTTCAAATGTTCATGGTGCTCTTGTTTAAATTAACTTGCATCCTAGAAATTACTAACCTCAAATGTCATTAATACATTCAGACTTTTATGATAATTTACTCTTGTTTCAGATTGAACGGTTGGTCCTAGACGGACAGGTTCTGGCACTGTTTCTTCGGTACTACGTGGAAATGTTGGGACGCAATGGAACACACATGGACATGTTGGGACACAATGGAACAAACTAATAACCAAATAAAATGTCAATATTTGATATTATGGATCTTAATGAAATGAATTGTTGTATAATCATCTGGAATAAAAGTGCATTAAATGACAATTGTTCTCTTTCATTTCTTTGTTTTAAATAAAGGTTTAGTTTGAGGGGGATATAAGTTAGTCAGTAATCCTCGAATCATGTTTGGTGACATCACAGTTTGTTCTGTCAGTGTTTCTTCACACCGCATCATATCGCCCATATATCCATACTGCTTCGGTTCTTTCACAACATAACGTGTCCAGTTGTTCTACATAGCCTGTAAATAAAATACAATATCAATAACACTGGTACCAAACCAAACTAGAGCCAGTTTACCCTCACAAACCAGCCAATGGTTAAAAGTATCGACAAACTACTGACACAATTCAGTATTGTATGTATGTATGTATGTATGTATGTATGTATGTATGTATGTATGTATGTATGTATGTATGTATGTATGTATGTATGTATGTATGTATGTGCCATTAATGTCAAACCCCTTGCGAGGACCTAGACATGTTTTCCTGGGCATGCTTAGCCGACCATAGCGGTTAACCAGTACTAAGCAATGTGTGTGAGGTGCCTTGCTCAATGACACTACATACGTGGCCTGACTGAGTATCGAACCCGGACCGTTCGATTCCAAATCCGACGCTCTACCATTGGACCACGGACGCCACACTGTAAGCTGGCCTAGTTTTACATAATGATCCCATTTTAACTCGGAAGTTTATATGAAGCTGTTGACAGGACGCTACATGCACCATCTGTCTGAAACAGCCACGATATCTCCATGGTTGAGTATCTAATGTAGTCACCTGTTCCTCAACTCTATAGGTTCAATTTCTACTGGTGGTGTCCAATTATATCAGGTTAGTGGTTTTTCCAGGTGCATGAAATACTGCTCAGGTGGAGCGGATCATTCATTAAAATAGGAAATCGCCACGCACAACGGTCAGAGGTACTGCGGCGCAAGATGAGGCCGAGGGTTGAGTTGACTACGGTACAGTTTGATTGCGTTTATGTATACATGTCAGAGATGCATACGGCGTATCTATGCCATAAGCTTCCTATGGTGTACATGGTTCGCTGTACAGCAGTATATTGACTATGTTGCAGGGTTCGTTGTGAACGGGGTCTTTAACGTGATTGTATCCACCTTGGAGAGAAGGTTCCAACTGCAAAGCACACAAATGGCGTTTGTCGCAACAGCCTATGATTTTTCAGCCGCAATTTTTGGTATCGTGATTAGGTAAGTTGACGGTATCACGTTATATATTAAGATTCAATTATACTCTGTCTGTCTGTCTGTCTGTCTGTCTGTATGTCTGTCTGTCTGTCTGTCTGTCTGTCTGTCTATATGTCTGTATGTCTATATGTCTGTATGTCTGTATGTCTGTCTGTCAAACGGCCATGGCATGTGGTCGTGACGGTCAGCCCAGAGGCGGTGTTTGTATCTCTCCGAGTGCTATTCTCTAGACTACATTTAGTAAAGCAGTTAATCGAACATAAAATCCACGGAATACGAGACCTGAGTGCTTAAACCACTGGTCCATTACATATACATTCTTTCAACAAGCATTGGACGAAATGCATCTATTTGTCTACTGTAGTTAATGGGTAGCATCAATTCATTGTACCCTAGCACGGCCCACATGGACATTACATGCACACATATATTCATTATGATGCAGTTACCTGGGCTCCGGGCGCTACAAGGCAAGATGGCTAGCAGTGTCGGCTATATGCATGGTTCTTGGGTCGGTTACCATGGCATTACCTCACTTTACAACGGACCTGTACGAATGGGGTGACGATGAAATATCAACATGTGATTTGTCAGGTATACATTTTTTATTATATTGCCTTATATTTTGCAAGTGCTACCAAACACTCATTGCTAGAATAAACCAGTGGCTTCTGTGACCGAGTGGTTTCGGTCTTTGGTTTCAAATACGATGCCCATCACCGTTATAGGCTCGAATACCATTGGAGTGTCGAAATCGAAGCTGGCTTTCTGGCTTGCCTAAGGTCGGCGGCTTTATCGGCTACCTTACTGTACCCGAACTACTGCACGGATGGGCACGGATGTTTCCTTCACCAATAATTGCTTGAGACTCAAGTTGAGAGTCGCCATATGACTTAAGATGTTAGTCTGACTTTAAACCGCCAAAGCCAAACACAAAACAAACAAAGGAAAACACCAATAAGTAATCATATATATTAATTGATACACCCTTTCGGTTCGCTCTAGATCGAAAAAAAGTCACAATATGTAGATGGTCTGGGTAAGGTAAACACTTATTTAGTTTGTTTCTTGCTGATAATACAAACGCCTTGTGGTTATGTCAACCTACACAATAAGCATGCTACATGTCAATAGTATTATCCGTGCCTGTGTTACACCGGTCCTGTCTCGTCTACATTTATGATTCTGTTTCAGTTGTCAGCCATACACTGTCAGCGTATGATATGTGCATTACTAGTACAGTTACCAATGTTACCACGTCTATGGTGTGTCTATTTCAACTATCAATACGATCTCTTATGTCTACTGTTTCCGCTATCAATCTATTATGTTGTTCTTCTATATCAGTTAGCAATGCTACCACGTCTGTTAGGTATCTATTCCCGTCACCAATATTACCACGTCTACTGGTTCCGCTATCAATGTCATATGTTATGTTGTTCTTCTATATCAGTTAGCAACGCTACCTCGTCTGTTGTGTTTCAATATCCGTTACTAATGCATGTTGTGTTTCTATATCGATTTTCAATGATACCATATCAGTTGTGTTTCTATTTACGCTATAAATGCTACCTTGTATGTTGTGTTTCTAGTTCCGTTATCAATGCTAGCGTGCGTGTTGTGTTTCTATATCAGTTATCAATATGACCTCGTCTTTTGTGTTTATATTTCCTCCGTCAGTGCTACCTCGTATGTTGTGTTTCTTTTTCCGTTATAATTGTTACCTTGTAATGGTGTTTTTCTCTTTCCGTTATATATATGTTTTCATATCCGTTCTCAATGCTACCATGTCAGTTGTTCTATTCTATGGCCGTCATCAAATGCTACCTCATATTTTGTATTTCTATGTCAATCATCAATGTTACTCATATCTGTGTTTCCAAATCCATTATCAAATCAACCATGTCTGTTGTGTTTCTATATCCATTATCAACAATACCATGTATGTTGTGTTTCTATATCCGTTATCAAATCAACCATGTATGTTGTGTTTCTATATCCGTTATCAAATCAACCATGTATGTTGTGTTTCCATATCTGTTATCAAATCAACCATGTATGTTGTGTTTCCACATACGTTATCAAATCAACCATGTCTGTTGTGTTTCCACATCTGTTATCAAATCAACCATGTCTGTTGTGTTTCCACATCTGTTATCAAATCAACCATGTCTGTTGTGTTTCCACATCTGTTATCAAATCAACCATGTCTGTTGTGTTTCCACATATGTTATCAAATCAACCATGTATGTTGTGTTTCCACATATGTTATCAAATCAACCATGTATGTTGTGTTTCCACATCTGTTATCAAATCAACCATGTATGTTGTGTTTCTATATCCATTATCAACAATACCATGCATGTTGTGTTTCCACATCTGTTATCAAATCAACCATGTCTGTTGTGTTTCCACATCTGTTATCAAATCAACCATGTATGTTGTGTTTCTATATCCATTATCAACAATACCATGTATGTTGTGTTTCCACATCTGTTATCAATACTACCATTTGTGTTGTGTTTCTAGTTCCGTTACCAATGCTACCATTTGTGTTGTGTTTTTATATCCATTATCAATGCTATCATGTATTTTGAATCATATATCAATTATCAATGATACCTCGTCTGTCGTGTTTCTAGTTCCGTTATCCATGCTACCTCGTCTGCTGTGTGCATGTCTAGAATAGCTATCAATTATACATAGTCTGCTGTGTACATGTGTGTGTATTTCAGTTACCCATGGCTACACGACATGTTGTGCCGCCTTCGCTATCTCGACTGATATTTTGCTTGTCTATTTCAGGTGACAATACTACCTCATCTGCTACTTGTGTTTCCTCGGGTCTACAAGGATATGTGTGGTTGTTCGCGCTTAGCAACGTCCTGTTCGGCATAGGTGGGGCAACTATTTTTACTGTGGGAATCGCGTACATAGACGACAGCGTTAAGGCATTAATGTCACCACTGTACTTAGGTAAAGAGCTCGGTAACTAAATGCAAGTATACGGAAACGCCCGAGATGGAAGACATTTACCAAAAAAATATATCTTAAGAATTTCGCGACTATTTTTGGCAAATATTTGCATAAACTCCATTCCAAATATTTTTCTTTCAGCCTGGACATGTTTGTTTAAAATATTCAACAATCTTGAAACACCACTGATCTTGCATACTTGTAACTGTTGTATGAAACATTATTCAACACTAGCAACCTAATGTAATGTACTTGGCCGTCCGAATAGCGCAATGGTTAGTGCGCTCGCTTCTCACCAATGCAACCCGGGTTCGATCCACGGACCGGGAAGTATGTGAGATGGTACGGTGGTCGCCAGATCAGACAGGTGGGTTTTCTCCGGGTACTCCGGTTTCCTCTCACATAAATTGCCACATATACGCTTTCATCCGCACTAAGGAGAGTGATTTATATAAGTTGTTAGAACTTAGTTTAAACATATTTATTTTCTGTCAATACATGATTATTTACAACAACTGATATAAGGAATTGGACAGAAAGCTGTATAGCTTATGATTGCCCTCTCCTTAAATATACGTATATTGTTAGAGCTTGTTTGGCAATCGTTGTTTAAACTTTAATTTACCAAATTCCTCAGACTTGTACACATAAAGTTTCCATCTATATGCATTGCAAGTACAGTACAAGTACAATTAACCGCCTCCGTGGTCGAGTGGTTACGGTCGCTGACTTGTATACCACTGTAACCACTCATCTCTGATGGTCACGGGTTCGAGCCCCGCTCAGACCGTGTCTCATTTATATGAACAAGTTGACAGTTTCTTACGGAGGTTGATGCACCAAGTACTGGTTAACCGCTGGAGCCTGCCCAGGTACTGTGTTGTAAGGTAAACTGCACGTCGCTCAAATGGGAAACCGGTAGCGACGTTAAATAAACTTAAATTTAAAAAAATACATTGCATCTTGAAATAAATCGAATAAACCTTGAGGTTCTACGGGTTACTGTGCATTGTATTATGTGTCGGCGGTGATACAGTGCAATTCGTCTGGCTTAGTGGCAACAACTTCATTGAATTTCATTCCAGGTATATATTTTGGATTCGCAGCCTGTGGACCGGGCATCGGGTTCATATTTGGGGGAGTAGTTCTGAATACCTACGTGGACGTTGATAGAGTTGATACAAATAGGTATGATGCATTTTGAACCATGTACGTTTACCACTCACATTTATATATTATACCTATATATATTTATTGCATACGTTACTATAAATAGTAACAAATTTAATGGTAGAAAAGCAAAATATCAGGTCGACGCCTGCAATATATTTCGATTTTCGCCTCTGCCGGGCCAATATCCGATATTGGTCCGCGCGTGCCGGGCCAATATTCGATATTGGCCCGGCACGCGCCGAGAACGAATCACGAGCACGTGTCACAGGTAGCAACAACATAGTAACTACATTGTGTAAACATGGCCACCGAAGCAACACTAAAGTCGTTGTCTGACAGATTAAAATGGCTGAGCGAAATAAGCAAATAACAGCAGAAGAAACATACGGCTATGTATGCAATAAAGAGGTTATTAAACGGCTGCGGTGGGACATTTGTGGGTATTGGCGCACCTATCCGACATTGGCCAGAGGGCCGTTACAATATCTCCATAGGGTACGCCAATATCCACAAATGGCCCACCTCCGCGGTTTAATAACCTCTAAATATTAATACATGTACAACTACACTGTAGTTAAGCTTATGCTAAATATAAATATAAAAGTTCAATATACAATGAAAGACCTATCTCTAAATGCCACCATGTTCATTCCCCATTATTCAGTAATTGTTTGTATTTCAGCATATCATTAGACACAGCCGACCCGCGATGGGTGGGAGCTTGGTGGATAGGACCGATCATGTCAGCTGTAATGTTTGTCTTTGCTTGTCTGGCTTTGTCATGCTTTGGTGCAGAATTACCAGGTAAGTGTGAATACACATATTTATTATCTAGATCCATGCCACACTGTGTTATAGTCCTGTTCAATAAGTTGTTATCTGCCCCTGATTAATTACTTCCCCTGCGCGCTCTCCACAGGTAAAGATAAAATTAGCATACTGTTAAAATCTTTGGAGAGGAAAAATGGTGATGATTAATTTGCAGGACCATAATCCAACAAATTATGTAGTTTTCAGCGATGTAAAAAATAAGACTGTTTTTATTGTTAGGTCAAAGTGTGTTACTGTGTACATGTATTATATTAAAGTATATACATGTATTTTATTCATCATGTTTTATTATTTTCTTAAGTTTGGTTAAATCACTTAACCCTCACCGCTGTCAGTTCTTTCAAGTGAGGAAGTTATCCGTTTAGCATTCAGTGGGTTGGTGGTTCTACTTGGATACCCAAAACAATGTCTGGAGGGTCATGTATCAGCTACTGTTTCAATTGGTGGGTCTGTGGTTCTACCCGGATGCAATGTCAGGAGTGGCATTTATAAACTACTGTTTCAATTGGTGGGTCAGTGGTTCTACCCGGATGCCAGAAACAATGTCTGGAGTGGCATTTATAAACTACTGTTTCAATTGGTGGGTCAGTGGTTCTACCCGGATGCCAGAAACAATGTCTGGAGTGGCATTTATAAACTACTGTTTCAATTGGTGGGTCAGTGGTTCTACCCGGATGCCAGAAACAATGTCTGGAGTGGCATTTATAAACTACTGTTTCAATTGGTGGGTCAGTGGTTCTACCCAGAAACAATGTCTGGAGTGGCATTTATAAACTACTGTTTCAATTGGTGGGTCAGTGGTTCTACCCGGATGCCAGAAACAATGTCTTGAGTGGCATTTATAAACTACTGTTTCAATTGGTGGGTCAGTGGTTCTACCCGGATGCCAGAAACAATGTCTGGAGTGGCATTTATAAACTACTGTTTCAATTGGTGGGTCAGTGGTTCTACCCGGATGCCAGAAACAATGTCTGGAGTGGCATTTATAAACTACTGTTTCAATTGGTGGGTCAGTGGTTCTACCCGGATGCCAGAAACAATGTCTGGAGTGGCATTTATAAACTACTGTTTCAATTGGTGGGTCAGTGGTTCTACCCGGATGCCAGAAACAATGTCTGGAGTGGCATTTATAAACTACTGTTTCAATTGGTGAGTCTGTGGTTCTACCCAGATGCCAGAAGCATTGTCTGGAGTGGCATTTATAAACTACTGTTTCAATTACTGTCCCAAACGCCTTTCAAATCCTTGGGGTTCGGTAGTTTCTCTCCAAGTGGTGTACAGAAAAGTTCCGCCTGATGCTGTTTATGTTGTTTATTGTCCTCGGTTTGTATTTCACTCAGAGTACGTGTCCTCAATTTAACTATTCCTTTAGCACGCTTGATTAATTCTGGCCTATTTCCTGACACATGTGCACCTCTGTCTCTTAAAAACGACCTTAATTCACGCACAGTTTGCTTTTCAAAGTCGCACGGTTCAACGATTGCTTTGTTAGACGACATTTTGTACAGAAATTTCCACTCCGGAAGTAGATTTTAATCAATAACGATAACTCGCGAAGGGGAGTTAACAACTTATTGAACAGGACTATAGTGGTCAGTGATATCGTAGTTATTGGTGTCTCAATAAACTGTTAGTACCTTGCATTGGTAATATTTTACTAACACAACATCTATATGCACATTCTATAAATATCCAGAAAATACCAACACCTGATGGAATCCATCGCCACGAGGGAGAGAGAAAAGAGAAAAGGCAACGTGGAATTTAAATGCCTTGCCTAAGGGCACAATCGTAACGGCTCCAGTGGGGCTCGAACGACGGACCTTTCGCACCTGAAGCGAACGCGCATCCGTGGTCAATGGTATCGTAGTTCGTGGTGTACTAATTTCTGTGTGTATACATTCTATGGCAGTCGGCTAGTAATGCAGATAATAATGTTCTAGTTAGTTTCTGATGTATGTAGGCTAGTAATGCAGATAATAATGTTCTAGTTAGTTTCTGATGTATGTAGGCTAGTAATGCAGATAATAATGTTCTAGTTAGTTTCTGATGTATGTAGGCTAGTAATGCAGATAACAATGTTCTAGTTAGTTGCTGATATATGTAGGCTAGTAATGCAGTTAATAATGTTCTAGTTAGTTTCTGATGTATGTAGGCTAGTAATGCAGATAACAATGTTCTAGTTAGTTGCTGATATATGTAGGCTAGTAATGAAGTTAATAATGTTCTAGTTAGTTTCTGATGTATGTAGGCTAGTAATGTTGTTTTATTATTGCCAATGCACATGGTGATCACAAATAACGGCTGATGTTACTCAAAATTTAACATCTGATCAAATAAAGACATACATGTATATAGAATGCATTGGTTAGAAAGAGATTCCTTTCACAATGAAATCAATGGAATATAATGAATATAAGATTGAATGCTGTTTCCAAGTCTACTATCAGCTGTGTGTGTTTTACGCTTATTTATCGTCGCTACCGGTTGCCCATATGAGCGACGCCTCCTGAAAAGATTAGTCATTTTAGATTTTTGGAGGATAGTGCAATGATACAGACAGAGACTCATTCCAGAGTCTCCTCTGGTTCTTTTACGTGTACGGTGTACAGCACCGACAAGAGACCTCGGTTTAACGGCCCATCTGAAAGACTGTTAATTTTATTAGGGTCAGACGGGGGATCGAACCTGCGATCCCTGGATTACCAGTCCAGTGTGTTACCACTGGACTACAGATCCGTCTGTTACTATCAGCTCTTTGTAAAATTGGAATTTATAGATGTTGTGGTTACAGTTACAATGGTTACAATCATTGTCTTAATTAGGGGTACAGTTTAATCATTTGTTACTAAAAATTGCACGTTCATGCAATACATGTTTCTTTGCATAAAGCTTCCAAGGTTGTGAGAGAAAACCGTGAATCTCAGATGCATAATGGTGCATCTACAAAGGTCAAGGTATTCGAGCCAGAGCGACCTGCATTTACATCAATCCATAGAGTGTTCTGGGCTCTTTTGCAAAATCCGCCGTTTCTATTCACCACCCTCGCAGGGGTTACCGAAGGCATGTTTGGTACCGGAGTAAGCATGTTTGCTTCCAAATATGCACAAAATGCGTTCAAGCTATCATCATCTAGATCTGGAATTCTAGTAGGTACATACATGTTCAATACTGCACATCTCCAGTATGTTACATAGGACGACGTTGGCCATATGTTTTTTCGATAATGATTAGTAGGACTGGTCCAAAATGCGTTCAAGCTATCATCATCTAGATCTGGAATTCTAGTAGGTACATACATTTGCAATACTGCGCATCTCCAGTACGTTACATAGGACGACGTTGGTCGATGTTATGTCGATAATGATTATTATGACTGATCCAACATATATCCGATACTGACCTAGTAGGCCTATATATGCTTTCTGAATAAACAGAAAATATATGCATATACCTAGTTTAATCACATTATATTGCACTTATACATGTGTACATATATATACATGTATAATGCAAATGGTATAGATACAAATTTATAAAACAAAAGGTTTGGGTCACAAGTTTCGCCAACATTATTAACCAGCCCGTCGTACCAGAATTTACCAGAATGTCACAGAAACGTTTAATTAAACTAAATGAAGGATTTTGATTCGCCAAAACAAAATGACAAAAGAGGGAATTGTTCTTTCTTTAAATATTATATTAAATTAGAAGAAGAAAATGTGAATATAACATACGTAGACAAATCCAATGTGCTTACATTCCAGTAATCGAGTAATCGTGCTGTCCGATTAGCGTAGTTGTTAGTGCGCTCGCTTCTCACCAATGCACCTCGGACCGAGAAGTATGTGAGATGGTACGGTTGTCGCCAGATCGGACAGGTGTGTTGTTCTCCGGGTACTCCGATTTCCTCCCACACGAATGACCACATAATTATATGCTCTCATCCGCGCCAACGAGAGTGATTAATATAAGTTGTTAGAACTTGCTTCGCAATCGTTGTACAATAAATAAAGTTTAAACTTAATCGAGTTTCTAATATGTGCTTTCCCGTTTATTTACATGTGTTCTGTTATTTCGTCAAGGCGCTTCCGTTGTGGCTGGTTTGACGGGAGGGGTGTGGTTTGGTGGTTGCGTGTGTAGATGTTTCCGGTTAAAGGTGAAGGGTATGCTGCGATTATCGTTTGGCGTGTGTGTGATCAGCACGGTTTGTGTTACTTTGGTTTGGATGTCGTGCGGACAGACAACTCTGGCTGGTGTACACATTCCATATACGGAGAGGTAATAATTCATAAATATCCTACGGAAAATGGATATATGTGTGGCACCTGTAACCTGTTACACACCATTTCGGAGTAGAGCGAATCTTATTGAGCAATGAGAAACATTAGTCAGTTACTGAATACTGAATACTCCTAATTATATATTGGTCCTCTTAATTGGTTTCCTCTGTTTTTATCGTTATTCCCTTTGCACCACATGTTTTTCATTCTCATCCGTATTCGCGTCTTATAAATATGAAATTATTAAATCTCGAAAGATATCCTTTATGTTCAATGGATACCTTACTATAAAAATTGGTTCAATTAATTAACACGATTTTGATAAAATTACATTTATCCTAACGCAACATCTGGTTAGACGACAACAGTAAAAACAACGGATTCCAACTAAAAGGACCAATATACATTTAGGGATAAATCTGACTTTATCCATCAAGGGAGGTAATAGAAAAAACAATACTGTCTCCCATTGCTTAAAGTATCTTATCTTAGTGTTAGATAATATTAACAAACAAACTTTTACAGATTTATTGATGAGTTTGTACATAAACATCCATAAGATCACAAGTGTGGCGTCCGTGATCCAGTGGTAGAGCGTCGGATTTGGAATCGAACGGTCCCGGGTTCGATACTCGGTCAGGCCACGTATGTGGTGTCATTGAGCAAGGCACATCACACACATTGCTTAGTACTGGTTAATCGCTTAGGTCGGCTAAGCCTGCCCAGGAAAACATGTCTAAGTCCCCGCGAGGGGTTTGACATTAAAGGAACATACATACATACAAGATAATAGGAAGATAATTCACAAATGAGAAATTCAATTAACAGATTATTTGTGAACGGATCTACATTTTATTGCTTAAACATATGAATACTTACTATAACATGATCATCACGAGTTCTAACCATTCGCTCCTTCGAATTGATGTTATACACATAATGTAGTGTAGATGAAATTGTAGTAATAATTAATTAATAATTGGTTATATCACGGGTCGTGTGCAAGGCGATTAGGACAACACAAGCCGCTATGTTACACCCGGAACCACATTGTGCGATGCATACACCTTTGATTGCAGTTCAGATATGTCCCTATATCACGAATGCAACTCGGGCTGCAATTGCACAACAGAGAGGTTCGAGATCTCATGTGATGCCTCCGGTATGCAGTACTTCTCGCCATGTTTTGCTGGATGTACAAGGGGTCCAGATTTAACAACGGTAAGTTGAGGGTCAATATACCATGTACTATTCCTTATAGGTTTAACAACGGTAAGTTGAGGTTCAATATACCGTGTACTATTCCTCACAGGTTTAACAACGGTAAGTTGAGGGTCAATATACCATGTACTATTCCATATATGTTTAACAACGGTAAGTTGATGGTCAATATACTGTGTACGATTCCTCATAGATTTAACAACGGTAAGTTGAGGGTCAATATACCGTGTACTATTCCTCATAGGTTTAGCAGCGGTACGCTAAGAATCGAGAGATCGCGTGATGTATCAGACATGCAGTACTTCCGGAATACAGTGCTTCGCCTTGCTGTGCTGGTTGTACTGGTAGTTGTTGGATACCGATTTGAATATAAAGTATTGCACATGGATTATGTAGGAAAACATTGTATAACATGCTACAAGTGTTCATATAATAATAGTATGTCTTATGGAAATCGTCTATTGTAAATGTTAATTTCTAACCGTTTAATGTATTGTTTCTGAACATACATTGTATTAAGAATTGTATTATTGTGGGTAATAAATAAAAAGACTACGAACCTCTTTAAGACCCAACACGTATTTGAATGTGAGGCTACGAATTGCAGTAAATATTTAAAGCCAGAAGTTGTTTGAATGTAGGAACTGGCTACGGATTGCAATGAATATCTAAGCCATAAGTTGTTTGAATGTGGGAACTGGCTACGGATTGCAATGCACATCTAAGGCCATAAGTTGTTTGAATGTAGGAACTGGCTACGGATTGCAATGAATATCTAAGCCAGAAGTTGTTGGAATGTAGGAACTGGCTACGGATTGCAATGCACATCTAAGGCCATAAGTTGTTTGAATGTAGGAACTTGCTACGGATTGCAATGAATATCTAAGCCAGAAGTTGTTGGAATGTAGGAACTGGCTACGGATTGCAATGAATATCTAAGGCCATAAGTTGTTTAAATATGGGAACTGGCTACGGATTTTAATGAATATCCAAGCCAGAGGTTGTTTGAATGTAGGAACTGGCTACGGATTGCAATGAATATCTAAGCCAGAAGTTGTGTGAATGTAGGAACTGGCTACGGATTGCAATGAATATCTAAGGCCATAGGTTGTTTGAATGTAGGAATTGGCTACGGATTGCAATGAATATCTAAGGCCATAAGTTGTTTGAATGTAGGAACTGGCTACGGATTGCAATGAATATCTAAGGCCATAAGTTGTTTGAATGTAGGAAATGTCTACGGATTGTAATGCACATCTAAGTCCAAACGTTGTTTCAATGTAGAATTTGGCTGCGAATGCAATAAATATTTGGATAATCTACAAATTGCAAAAGTAAAACGTGCTAATGTTTATGTTACAGTCTGATTATTCCAACTGCTCCTGTGTTCCTCTACAAATTAACACGACAGAGTCCACATTAACACCCGGAAGATGTGAATCTAGTTGTTCTCAATTGTACTGGTTTCTCGTGCTCCTGTTCTTATATATTTTTACTACGATCGCCGCAGATATACCGGCTGAGCAAGCCGTTCTACGGTAAGGAAACTGGACTAATTCCAGAAGCATTAGTAGTGAAGCCAGCAGATATACCGGCTGAGAAAGCCGCTCTACGGTAGGGAAACTGGACTAATCCCAGAATCATTAGTAGTGAAGCCAGCAGCTATACCGGCTGAGCAAGCCGCTCTACGGTAAGGAAACTGGACTAATCCCAGAAGTATTAGTAGTGAAGCCAGCAGATATACCGGCTGAGCAAGCCGTTCTATGGTAAGGAAACTGGACTAATTCCAGAAGCATTAGTAGTGAAGCCAGCAGATATACCGGCTGAGCAAGCCGTTCTACGGTAAGGAAACTGGAATAATTCCTGAAGCATTAGTAGTGAAGTCAGCAGATATACCGGCTGAGCAAGCCGTTCTACGGTAAGGAAACTGGACTAATCCCAGAAGCATTAGTAGTGAAGCCAGCAGATATACCGGCTGAGCAAGCCGTTCTACGGTAAGGAAACTGGACTAATCACAGAAGCATTAGTAGTGAAGCCAGCAGATATACCGGCTGAGCAAACCGCTCTACGGTAAGAAAGCTGTACTAATTACAGAAGCATTAGTAGTGAAGCCAGCAGATATACCGGCTGAGCAAGCCGTTCTACGGTAAGGAAACTGGACTACTCCCAGAAGCATTAGTAGTGAAGCCAGCAGATATACCGGCTGAGCAAACCGTTCTACGGTAAGGACACTGGACTAATCCCAGAAGCATTAGTATTGAAGCCAGCAGATATACCGGCTGAGCAAACCGTTCTACGGTAAGGACACTGGACTAATCCCAGAAGCATTAGTAGTGAAGCCAGCAGATATACCGGCTGAGCAAGCCGTTCTACGGTAAGGAAACTGGACTAATCCCAGAAGCATTAGTAGTGAAACCAGCAGATATACCGGCTGAGCAAGCCGTTCTACGGTAAGGAAACTTGACTAATCCCAGAAGCATTAGTAGTGAAGCCAGCAGATATACCGGCTGAGCAAACCGTTCTACGATAAGGAAACTGGACTAATCCCAGAAGCATTAGTAGTGAAGCCAGCAGATATACCGGCTGAGCAAGCCGTTCTACGGTAAGGAAACTGGTCTAATCCCAGAAGCCATATTAAACCAAGCAGTCATCTGTGGTATACCATTATGTCGAGAAGCTGGAGTAGTAATATAAGTAATCACTACATAACATTTAAAAGACCGGGGCCTCCGTGACCGAGTGGTCATGGTGTTGACTTCGAATCACTTGCTGCCCTCGTCGTTTTAGGTTCGAATCCCACATGTGTCTAATCCTTGAATGAAGAGGAAGCTAGCCAGAAGGCGTTTGGCTCGCGGAAGATTAGTGGTTCTGCCCGTGCGACCGACAGTGCTTGAAATATTACTCGGATGGAATCCCATCAGTAACAACCACAGGCACAAGACACAATTTATTGTTTGCCCTATGGTCATATAGTAAGTAATGTTTACTGAAGGCAACCAACGGAAATGAAACATGCATGCAGAAACATCGATGTTGTCAGCAATGTTGCCAGCAATGTTGTTGTCAGCAATGTTGTCAGCAATGTTGTTGTCAGCAATGTTGTTGTCAGCAATGTTGTCAGCATTGTTGTCATGTAATCAGCAACTAAATCGTCCTCTCTATAATTTTGATCAACATACTACAGAAGTAGCATACCATAAACATCCTTCAATACATCATTCAATGTCAATCTGAACAGAAACAACAGAAAGGCCCATCCATACTGTTGTGTGGGTAAAAGTGACAACATGTAGTGGTCATGACCATCCATGTAATTGTTGTCAAATGGAGAACATCTTCCAATATTTCTTTAAGTGTAGAATCTACACTGTTTTCCGTACAACTCTAACTAACAACCTTCATAAATTCAATATAGATCTCGAAACCCTCCTTTCTGGCAATCCGGCCAAATCCGATCAGGAAAACACTTTTATATTTACACATGTTCATACCTAAGTATCTGATGGCAAGAGATTTCAATGGTATTAATAATAATGATTGTTGTTACAGGAGGCATACATTCCTCTCCTCTCTTATATTCTCATCACCATCTCCTCATTTCCCTTCGTTTTCCTCTCGCCCACGCCACCCACAATCCATTATAGTATGCTACTCTATATTAAAAGTTTAAACTTATATATTTTACCAAGATTGCGAAGCAAGTTTTAAAAACTTATATTAATCATTCTCGTTGGCGCGGATGAAAACGTAAATGTGGTAATTCGTGTGGGAGGAAACCCAGAGAAAACCCGGAGAAAACCCACGAGTCTGATCTGGCGACCACCATACCATCTCACATACTTCCCGGTCCGAGGAATTCTTTATTAATGTTGAATATGTAGTTGTCGCATGTATTAATGTTTCGCCTTTCATTCTACTTTGTACTACTCTTTCAGATTCCATTGTCAGACTTTCCCAACTATATAAAAAAAAATGCAAAAGCTCAGAGAAATATATTATACAAATTTTGCAGAGGAGAAGAATGATATAATACTGATAATATTGTCATTCGATTTCATTATCTGTATTTTACTTGGTTTAAACATATTTATTCGACAGTATATAACATAATTTATTATAATAATTATGTACACAATACATGAAATGAAAGCTAAAAGCTTATTGAATTTCTCTCCACTATTTAGATAATACAAATTATTTTAGCTCGATTGCAAAACAAGTTCTTACAACTTATATTTATCACTCTCGAGACCCCATTCCTGATGGAATCCATCGCCACGAGGGAGAGAGAAGAGGTAACGTGGAACTTAAATGCCTTGCCTAAGGGCACAATCGTAACGGCTCCAGCAGGGCTCGAACTCTGGACCTTTCGCACCTGAAACGAACGCGCATCCACTGCGCTATCACGATTTCCACAATTTGGTTTAATATACAATGACATACATAATGCAAAGGATCAAGTAGGAAGCTAAAGCTAGCTTTTATAAAAAGTGTTCATTATCTGTATTTCGATATTTGTAATATATGCATTGTTCAAACTGTATAATATTGGGAATCAAAATATGTTTAAACTAATGTTTAAAATGTGATTAAGTTCAATTAATCAGCACAATATTGAAACTTGGTTATTTCGGGATATACTTTATAAACTTGGTTATTTCGGGATATACTTTATAAACTTGGTTATTTCGGGATATACTTTATAAACTTGGTTATTTCGGGATATACTTTACAAACTTGGTTATTTCGGGATATACTTTATAAACTTGGTTATTTCGGGATATACTTTATAAACTTGGTTATTTCGGGATATACTTTATAAACTTGGTTATTTCGGGATATACTTTATAAACTTGGTTATTTCGGGATATACTTTATAAACTTGGTTATTTGGATATACTTTATAAACTTGGTTATTTCGGGATATACTTTACAACTTGGTTATTTCGGGATATACTTTACAAACTTGGTTATTTCGGGATATACTTTACAAACTTGGTTATTTCGGGATATACTTTACAAACTTGGTTATTTCGGGATATACTTTATAAACTTGGTTATTTCGGGATATACTTTACAAACTTGGTTATTTCGGGATATACTTTACAACTTGGTTATTTCGGGATATACTTTACAAACTTGGTTATTTCGGGATATACTTTACAAACTTGGTTATTTCGGGATATACTTTACAAACTTGGTTATTTCGGGATATACTTTACAAACTTGGTTATTTCGGGATATACTTTACAAACTTGGTTATTTCGGGATATACTTTACAAACTTGGTTATTTCGGGATATACTTTACAAACTTGGTTATTTCGGGATATACTTTACAAACTTGGTTATTTCGGGATATACTTTACAAACTTGGTTATTTCGGGATATACTTTATAAACTTGGTTATATGCCAAGGCGCGTTTCATTTTTGTGATATCCTGTCTTATTTCTAACGTGGTTTTACGTTACCATATGCAATATAATTGCTGATTATGACAATAAATGTGATACTTGAAAATATAACTACTCCCACACCAATTATACTTAAAACCCTGTCTAACTCTCACCTATCCTTGAAGTCTTATTCCAAAAATCCCTCAACGAAGGATCACTGCCGGCCCAGTGGAAGTCAGCAAATGTTGCTCCCATTTACAAAAAAGGGGACAAGTCAAACCCCGCCAACTATAGGCCTATCTCACTGACATGTGTTCTATGCAAGGTACTAGAACATATAGTTTCCTCCTCGATAGTAAAACACTTCACTAACCACAGTATTCTGTACCATATGCAGCATGGTTTTAGAGAAAAACGGTCATGCGTGACCCAACTAGTAATGCTAGTCAATGACTTGGTTACCTCTGTCTACAATAAGCGTCAGGTAGTTCTCATCCTATTAGACTTCAGTAAGGCATTCGATAAGGTCAATCACGAGAAAGTACTACTAAAAATGCATGAATATGGAGTCAGGGGTCAAACATTAAGGTGGATTAAGAGTTTTCTAGATAATAGACTCCAGTCAGTTGTCCTTAATGGTATTAGTTCAGAGGCCATTCCGGTGTCCTCTGGAGTCCCACAGGGATCCGTACTTGGACCCCTGCTTTTCCTAGCCTACATAAACGACCTCCCACAAAACATCAGTTCCAAAGTCCGCATCTTTGCAGATGATACTGCAGTCTATATATCACTGACATCTGCAAATGAATCGGTCACACTCCAAAACGATCTTAAGAGATTAGAAGAGTGGGAGTTGGAGTGGGACATGGAATTTAACCCCTCCAAATGTCAAGTTATCCACGTCACCAGAAGGAAACATCATATTCCCAGCAAATATAAACTCCATGGAGTCCTACTTGAGTCGGTCACCTCAGCCAAATACCTTGGCGTGGATATCTCAAATAACCTGTCGTGGTACACCCACATAAAAAGGTCAACAAAGAAAGCAAACCAAACATTAGGATTTCTACGTAGAAACCTCCAGGTCAAATCTGAACCCCTTAAGACCATGGCTTACCAAACACTAGTGAGACCCCAGCTTGAATATGGTTCCGAGATCTGGTCGCCCCATACCCAAACATTGATAGACCAAATTGAAGGTGTCCAGCGAAGAGCAGCCCGTTGGATAAAGGCTGACTTCTATCGTACCTCAAGTGTTACAGACATGCTACATTCCCTAAATCTACGCAGACTAGATCAACGGCGTATTGACAATAGGTTATCCCTTATGTATAAAATTCAAAATGATCTTGTTGCTATTCCCATTGAAAATTACCTAGTTCCTCTCTCCCGTCCTGCTCGCCATTGCCATTCCTTAAGCTATAGGTTAATTACAGCAACTACAGACTACTACAAGTTTTCCTTCTTTATAAGAACAATCTATCATTGGAACCACCTCCCTCCTGACCTTGTCCATCTCCCTACCATAGAGCAATTCAATACAGCAGTTTGCCATATTGAACATGCCAGTCCCTAGTTGTTCTGCATAGCTGCTTTTAAACTTTTACCACAACTTATTTTCATTACCTTCTAACTACTCATACTTTTAACTTATTGCGGTTTTTGACGCGCAACATGTCTACGTCCCCGCGAGGGGTTTGACATTAACGGAAGATAGATAGATAGATGTGATACTCGGACTTGAAATATCGTCCTTAATTATGTTTTACGTTTATTTATCGTCGCTACCGGTTGCCCATATGAGCGACTCCTTCAGAAGCGATTAGTGTGCAAAACCAGCTATTTTGCACACGATACTAAGTATTGTGATTGTATAATGTATATATTATAAATAGAAATGACCATACTATATGTATGCAATATTCGCGCCTAAAATCAACAAGCTATTTTTGGCGAGCAAAAAGAATGAATACATGAGAACTTAATTTGTGTGTCGTTAATTTAGCTTACCGCGAGGCTGATGTACGTAAATATTATCTCACAGCGAGAGATTATGTAATAGTTGTCGGTTTCTTTTGATGAGGCGCCAATATGTCTGGCTGTTTCATTAAAGTTACGATTTTGATTGCGTAAGGTAACAGGTGGTCAGCGCCACGCTGTCTGACTGAAATGTATATAATTCCGAGTAAAATTAAAGAGAAATCAGAGCACAAAAGGCTGTCCTTATGCAAGGATTGATTGTGTATCTCAAATAGAAAACAATTACTGTTTCTATGACATAAAAGACGAGATGTCTTCAGTATATTAATTTAATATACTTATAAATCGAACTTAAGTGTTACGGACACAGTGAATATTAATGGAGTGAGTAGCACCGTATTGCTTGAATAAAATACGTGATATCTAATATAAAAGACGAGATGTCTTCAGTATATTAATTTAATATACTTATAAAACTAACTATAAACTGAACTTAAGTATTACGGACACAGTGAATATTAATGGAGTGAGTAGCACCGTATTGCTTGAATAGAATACGTGATAGCTAATATATAAAGACGAGATGTCTTCAGTATATTAATTTAATATACTTATAAAACGAACTATAAACGGACACATTGGGTAGCGATAAGTAGCACCGTATTGCTTGAATAGAATACGTGATAGCTAATATAATAAGATAAGAGATACAAATTATCTCTAATATATAGCGGTAATAAATTGATACAAGAACAGTACTGTGAGATATTGAAGTTATTGAGAGACGCGAGCGGCTGATCAAAGTAGATAGTCTAATTGAGATATCCTTGATTGTATATTGAAGATTAAAAATGTAATCCAATTATCGACAGGGCGGTGATCTTATAAAGACACTAGAAATTAATGAGGCTTGAAGTGACTATGATATAGATAAGAGATCAGAGATTCACGAGATGTGATTAAACGACATAGGAGAATATAAAAATAGACGATAGAGTAAAATAGATAGAAAAGAACTTTGTGTTACATTATTATTGAACTGATAGAGAACTGAAATATACCCCTAGACAACCGACCAGAGAGTTGATATAGCTTAAACCTTGGAAAGAGCCGTAAATAGACCAGACGTAGAGCAAGAGCCGACGAGGGGGTACACCACATCAGTCATTTTAGATTTTTGGAGAATTGTCCTTAATTGTGTTTAATATACGCTAGATCATTATATCAATTAAAATAATCTTTATTATACATGTATGCCGTTGCAGAATCGTATCGCTGTGTTCTAGTGCATATACATATAACAAATGCGTATACCATATTATGTGTGGCGATCACGGGCCGGGGGCCAGACAAGTAAGACCATTTCAGCCAATGCATTACAATAAAATTACCAACTAGCGCCAAAATCCGTTTAAATATTGCTCCTGGTTTATTCGTCCCCCGAGAAAACAGTGTGGTATTGGCGAACTGCAATTGTTGAATATCTATTTTTATATAATATGCACAAAGTTAACCAACATTAGACATGTTCTGACCTGCATGTAAATAGTTCAAATTCATGACCAAGTAAAACGTTGACGGTATCAAATCAGAATAGTACAACAGTAATAATATATTAACCCACCCATTGTTTCACAATGCATAGAACTATATTTATGTAAGAACCCTGTACTTAGGCTCTCTTAATAGCAAAATATTCCAATACTCGTTTCATAAAATATGGTATAAACTCATCACTCGTGTAAGATCTATAATTATGTTTGGCTTATTGTTTAGATCAATTGACGAGAACCATAGAACCATGATGTGCGGCACTACCAGGTTTTTCGTCCGATTGTTCGGTGAGAAATAGTTTCGTTTATCTCCATCAATCATGACCCTGTCGTTTGAAAATCAATCTCCATCGATTCTACCTGGTCGTTGTCATTCGAATCTCTATCTCCATCGATTCTACCTGGTCGTTGTCGTTTTAAACTCTATTTCCATCGATTCTACCAGGTCGTTGTCGTTTTAAGCTCTACCTCCATTGATTGTACCAGATCTTTGTCGATTTCAACTCTTTATCCATCAATTCTACCAGGTCGTTGTCGTTTTAAGCTCTATCTCCATCGATTGAACCAGCTCGTTGTCGATTTAAACTCTTTATCCATCAATTATACCAGGTCGTTGTCGTTTTAAGCTCTATCTCCATCGATTGAACCAGCTCGTTGTCGATTTAAACTCTTTATCCATCAATTCTACCAGGTCCATGTCATTCGAAACTATATATCCACCTACTAGGACCTTGTCATTTGAAACTGTTATCTCCATCGATTATTCCAGTCCCTGTCGTTCGATACTATCTCCACCTAGCGGGACCCTGTCGTTCGAAACTATCTCCACCTAGCGGGACCCTGTAGATCGAAACCTCTCCACCTAGAGGGACCCTTTCGTTCGACAATATCACCACCTAGCTGGACTATCATGTCGTTCGAAACTATCTCCATCTAGCGGGACCCTTTCGTTCGACAATATCACCATCTAGGTGGACCATGTCGTTCGAAACCTCTCCACCTTAGCTGGCCCATGTCGTTCGAAACGATCTCCACCTAGCGGAACCCTTTCATTCGACAATATCACCACCTAGCTGGACTATCATGTCGTTCGAAACTATCTCCACCTAGCGGGACCCTGTCGTTCGAATCTATCTCCACCTAGCGGAACCCTCTTGAGAAACTATCTCCACCTAGCGGGACCCTGTCGTTCGAAACTATCTCCACCTAGCGGGACCCTTTCGTTCGACAATATCACCATCTAGGTGGACCATGTCGTTCGAAACCTCTCCACCTTAGCTGGCCCATGTCGTTCGAAACGATCTCCACCTAGCGGAACCCTTTCATTCGACAATATCACCACCTAGCTGGACTATCATGTCGTTCGAAACTATCTCCACCTAGCGGGACCCTGTCGTTCGAATCTATCTCCACCTAGCGGAACCCTCTTGAGAAACTATCTCCACCTAGCGGGACCCTGTCGTTCGAAACTATCTCCACCTAGCGGGACCCTTTCGTTCGACAATATCACCATCTAGGTGGACCATGTCGTTCGAAACCTCTCCACCTTAGCTGGCCCATGTCGTTCGAAACGATCTCCACCTAGCGGAACCCTTTCATTCGACAATATCACCACCTAGCTGGACTATCATGTCGTTCGAAACTATCTCCACCTAGCGGGACCCTGTCGTTCGAAACTATCTCCACCTAGCGGAACCCTCTTGAGAAACTATCTCCACCTAGCGGGACCCTGTCGTTCGAAACTATCTCCACCTAGTGGACACTCTTGAAAAACAAGTGGACAATCAGATATCTACCAAAGGTCATGCACTCGTTGAGGATTGGGTATGTCACTATAGTTCCAAATATGTTATGCAACGGTCTCTAGCACGTTCTCTACAAAATAGTTTGCAGATCAAATGTGTAGAATTCCTTCCTTTATCACATAAAACAGATAATTATAGTACACACTACTATAGGGCCAAAACATATACGAGTATATATTGTGGAGCGAAGAACAAACCGCTAAAGCATAGGTTGATAAATTATTCGCGTATTAGTTCTTGCAGTTTATATCTCACTTCCCATGTGATTCTATATGATTGATTATTGATTATTGCAGTTTATGTCTCACTTCCCATGTGATTATATATGATTGATTATTGATTATTGCAGTTTATACCTCACTTCCCATGCGATTATATATGATTGATCATTGATTATTGCAGTCTATATCTCACTTCCCACGCGATTATATATGATTGGTCATTGATTATTGCAGTTTATATCTCACTTCCCATGCGATTATATATGATTGTTCATTGCTTATTGCAGTTTATATCTCACTTCACAAGCGATTCTATATGATTGGTCATTGCTTATTGCAGTTTATATCTCACTTCACACGCGATTCTATATGATTGGTCATTGCTTATTGCAGTTTATATCTCACTTCCCATGCGATTATATATGATTGAATTTGATAATTGATTACTTATCTTGACTGTGCTATTTCATGTTTTAATTTGTTGCGGACCTCAATGACTTAATTCCTCAAATGAGTTGTTTAATAAATTCTTTATTGTTATTATTATTATTTATGTATTGTATATTCCTATTTTCCTGTTACGATCACTTTACTTGTCCTAATAATTACATACATTTCAGGAACTGTACCTGGAGCGATTATCATGGGCGCGGCTACAGATGCCGGGTGCCTTATATGGCAGACAGAATGCGGAGAGAACACTTCATGTTGGCTCTATGATATTTCAACCGTCAGCCGCAACTACTTTATATTTGGACTGGTTTCCAAGTGTTGTTCAATGACTTTCTTCTTCTGTGCGCTTTGGTTCTACAAGCCGCCCAAGGACACAGACTACGATACTGATGTTGAGATTGACACAGTCAAGGCTGTGTACATGCACGAGAATAAATCATTCGAAGGCGACACTGACAAGTGTGTGACTTATATGTAGCATAATTATTTGGTTTTGCATTGTTTAATAAACACAAACTATTTTAACTGAATGGATATGGCTGTTTTATAATATAGATGCAGTGCTATGTTTAACAAGCATGTTTAACTGGTTTAGTTTATACGAATTTATTTTAGCTCGATTGCGAAACAAGTTTTTACAACCTTTGATTAATCTCTCTCGAGTCTTTGACGCCCTGATATAACCCATCGCCTTGAAGGAGAGAGAAAATGTATTGTGGAATGTAATTGGCGTGCCTACGGTCGTGTTTGTTTTTTACGTTTATATATCGTCGCTACCGGTTGCCCATATGAGCGACGCCTCCTGAAGACATTAGTCATTTTAGATTTTAGATGGTTCTTTTACGTGCACGGTGTAAAGCACCGACACGAGACCTCGGTTTAACGTCCCATCTGAAAGACTGTTAATTGTATTAGGGTCAGACGGGAGATCGAACCTGCGATCCCTGGATTACCAGTCCAGCGTGTTACCACTGGACTACAGATCCGTCTGTGCTACAGCTGGGCGCGAATTTCGCACCATAAGCGAACGCTCTACTACTGCGCTATCACAATTCCACTGATGTTTAACCGTTCATCTGTAAACTGCTGAGGGTTGTGGAAAATGCTAATGATAGAAATTTGGCTAAGTCATAATACAGACCGTCATTAAAAGTAACAAATTATAGTCGATATCGAAGGTAGTCAAACTATACCAAAATATATGAATGACCACATATGAATACATGCGAAAACTACATATTCAACATTAATAAAGAGATTCATCGGAGCGGGAAGTATGTGAGATGGTATGGTGGTCGACAAATCGGACTCGTGGGTTTTCTCCGGGTACTCAGGTTTCCTCCCACATGAATGATAACATTTACGCTTTCATCGGCGCCAACGAGAGTGATTAATATACGTTGTTAAAACTTGCTTCACTATCGTTGTAAAATAAATAAAGTTTAAAAAAAAAAATATATATTGAATAAGCATTCTCCGTTTGTTATATTATTTAGCTTAAGCATATATTATTTCCCTTGTATAATACCACAATATGAACAATGCATACATTACAGTATTATGTAAGTCTTCTCCTCAGTGAAAGTGTGTATATATTTCGTTGAGCTTTTGCAATTGTTTCATAGATTGAGACAGCATGGCAATTAATACAAAATAGAATAAAAAGTGAAAACTGAATACATGCGACAGTTACATATTCAACATAAATAAAGTGTATCATACTATACTCAAACGCAAAAGAAGGTGTGCACGTTTCTTTTTATGATAGCTATAGTTATATCGGTTATAAATCTTTCATCTGTGTAGCACGTGAAGCACGCCTATCACTGTGTTGAACAATGGCTACAACGGCCAGTATTGTGTCAGTATTGTTACGTAACGTACCTATACAAGCGTTTTGCACGATTTGCCTGTGCAATGTCTGGACAAATGTGAAATCGGTCAAATAATCTCTCATTACTTTCTTACAACATCGAGGAGTAAGAAAAACACACAGCAATTTGAATATTTTCAAAACTCGCCATGCCCAGACTCTCTCAGCGTCAACGTATTGAAGCTGTGATGATGCTTAGCAGAGGCGACTCCAATGATACTGATGGCATTTAATTGTCACAGAAATACAGTACGTAAACTTCGTGCCAGGTTCCAGCAAACAGGAACAGTTGCCGATCATCCTCGAACCGGCAGGCCTCGTGTAACTGACGTCAGATTAGACCGTCATTTTGAACTGATGCACACCCGGCGTCGTTTCCAAAGTGCTAGCGCTACAGCGAGGCAGTACGGTATTAGCAGGGACACAGTTCTGAGGCGTCTGCGTCATTGTGTTCGGCCTATCCGACACCTAGACGGGCTTACGTTGGTAATGTACTCGAACGACGTCATCGCGTTGCTTGTTTGAATTGGGCACGACTTCATCTCCGCTGGCAAAGACGTCAGTGGGATAGAATTGTCTTTTCCGATGAATCTAGGTTTAACCCGAGTCATCATGATGGGATTGTGAGGGTATTTAGTATGAGAGGGGGGCGATTTGCTGACGCCTGTTTTGTAGAGAGAAACAGGTTTGGCGGGGGCAGTGTTATGGTTTGGGGCGGGATCATGGGAAACAGGAAAACTGATCTGGTTAATGGCAATCTTAATGCAGCCGAGTACATTAACCAGGTGTTAAGACCAGTAGCTGTTCCATTCGTTAATCAGCATGCACCCGCCACATTGATGCATGACAATGCAGCTAACGCAGCAATACCTAAATGCAAATGGCGTTAACGCCTTGCCTTGGCCTGCCGTTTCTCCTGACCTCAACCCACTCGAGCATATCTGGGATGTTCTTGGTCGTATAGTTAGGTCAAAACATGTCTTCTACAATTTGCAGGACCTACAGAATGCTCTGCAGATGGAATGGAACAACATACCTGCACACGTCGTACAATGTTAGGTCAATTCCATGAGACGCCGTATTGTACAGGTTATCCGACAAACTGGCGGCCATACCCGGTATTAATCAAATAATCACAACAAAGCCATTAGGAGAGCTGCAAAACGTGATTATACTCACAATAACACCACTATCACAGTTTGTGTATTTTTCATTTTGAACCTAAACACATGTAACCGAAATCTGTGCATCTATGGTAACCGCTATTTAAAAAAATAGTATTTGGATTTGTAGGCAATTGAATAAGCTAAACAGTGGTACCAAACATCATACAATTTCTATTATGGATATAAGGAATATTAAGAAAAACCTCTATGCACACTTTCTTTTGCGTTTGAGTATATAAGGGATTGTTTGTGAGAGAGCAAGAGAACGAGGAGAGGGTGAAGGTAAGATAAGAGAGGAGAGAACGAGGAGAGGGTGAAGGTAAGATAAGATAAGAGAGGAGAGAACGAGGAGAGGATGGGTGTAAGATAAGAGAGGAGAGAAGGTATTCTCTTGTAACAATATTTACTATTATATTTATTATTGGAATCTCTTGCTATCAGATATGTCGATATGAACATGTAGGATTTGATCATTATTTTCCTGGTCGGATTTGGCCGGATTGTCGGAAGTTTCGAAATCTATATTGAAAGTATGAAGTATTAGTTAGAGCTGTGCAGAACACAGTGTATTCTACACTCAAGGCAATAGTGAGTGTGTCTCCATTTGACCCACAGGCGTACATTGAGCTGCAGTAGGAATAATATTTAGGGAAAGATGAACATGACATTTTGTACGAAGACGTCTATAGAGAACTTGACGTTTTCTAGTACCCACGTATGCTCAATTACATTACTAAGTGCATGAAGGTGTCCCTTATTACTTGTAAATAAATGAAAAATAACCTATAAAAGAACCCATTTTTGGTTTCCAACATAAGTGTTATAGTATTCGGATGTATATACGTTATCGGAGATGATTAAATTCGCTTAAATTATGTATTTGTCTATTATAAATGATATTATGATCACATTTTATGCACATAGACAAATAAATGATCGCCATCAATGGAACATGAATGCTTCAAATTTACAGTACAGCTTAGCGCAGTAAACTTGATTCTACATGTTGAGGAAATGATGACAACGATGATGTCATATCCTGGTCCGCTGACCTATCTTCAATACCAATGCTTAACACAAAACCACCTACCATAATTACAATGATGCAGCGATTCCGGTGCCCTGTAATTGTTCATTCAGTAGTAATGGTGAAGCATGGTACATATATAATAGGAGCCGCAACGTAAGGCATAAATTCATATAGAAATGACCATGAGTAACTGACATGCTTAAATATATCGGTGACTAGTTGGATGGAAGTGTCTGGCTGAAGGTATTGATAACTGCAGGGGTATACTATGAAAAGTAGAACTAATAGGAAAAAAATAATAGAGAATGGTAATTAAATATGTAAGCTAAAGGAAATGGAAATGCATGCTTGTTGGAATGTGTATAATGCAGAGATAGTACAGATAGAGGATATACAATTAAATAGTAGGCCTATTAGTAGAGGATGATATAATTATGATATAAAACGAGTGAATAAGAATTTATAAACATGGAAGAATGAAAGTTCGAATTTATTCAATAAACTAAAGAATATGGAGAATTGCATACCGAATGGATTGGAACAAAGTAGTAACAGTAGAAATGTACGGCCGTGCGACCATATACACGCACCGTGAGTAAAATGTCCCAATGTGACACGAAGTACTATTAGCTCCATATAATGAAAACAACGTAGCATTCGTCTAAATAATATTACACCGTTTATTGTTGTACAAAATTAGACGATTGTACCCATAATTCATTGCAGGAAATGATAGGCTTCCGTTGCATAAGGTGAAAATGGAAATATTTACACCAATGTGTTTTTATGTTTATTTATCGTCGCTACCGGTTGCTCATATGTGCGACGATTCCTGAAGAGATTTCATTTTAGATTTGTGCAATGATACAGAAAAAGACCCTTCCAGAGTCTCCTCTGGTTCTTTTATGTGGACGGTGTAAAGCACGGACACGAGACAACCTTGTTATGTTACGTGCACGATGCAAAGCATCGACACGAGACCTCGGTCTAAAGTACATGTACCATCATAAAGACTATTAATATTATTAGGGTTAGACCACAGGGATTCGGCACGTTTGGGGTACTAGTATATATATTTAAGTACAGGGATTCTACTCGGTGGAATGTCAGATTTGTAAAATGGCCCTATCTGAAACAATTTTGAACAAATATGTCCAAATATAACACCTATCCCGAGTTTTTATATTGTTCTTCAAATAAAACACAACTTTAAGCTGCATGCATGTATACTTTGCAAACAATCGCCACAGACATTGGCCATAGCAGGTCACATTTCCATACTAGGACACGGGTTCTGTCAGCAACAAAAACAAATCTTCGACGGGAGAGTTTTAACAGTGAATAACATTATCAATAAAATGTGTTTAGACTAACGTGTAGGTTTATTCGGCAAAAATGAACGTCAAAAGGAGATTTCGCAGAATTTATCAATTTGTTTTGAACATTTATCAAGCGGCGCAGTTCGCGTTGAAACGAGCGTTCTGATTGGATTATTAGAATGTAACTAGATGTGTGTTTGCTTTATGAAGAATAATCATAATCCAATCAGAACATGCCGAATCCCTGTGGGTTAGACGGGGTTCAAACACAGTGTTCCCATTTTTGGAAACATACAATAAATACCGTATTGGCGGCGGAAGCAATGTGTTACCAATGTCAAAAAAGAATGCATGCCTGCATACACTCCAACATGGCATTTCTGCTCAGCTGTATGTGTTCCAACAAACAAAACCATTTCCACTGCATCATTCAAGCCATACATTCGCATACATCTATAGCAACACGAATATGCTAACTCACCGCATAATAACAACATCGAGATCGGCTCGCCAGATTAATTGGAGATGGTACCAAGCCATTAGCTGTCGTATTTGTCAAGAATGAATAGTACACAAGTATAAGTAGTGCCACACATTGTGTTATTGCGTGACCCGCTCTCCGACACTATACAAGCGGAACATGACCGTAACCACACTGTGCTTTAACGTCAACCGCATAATGGTAGATATTACACCTGACCCGACTTACACTGACTACATAATAGCTATATATACAGACACAGCTTCTTTCCTACATATTTTGTTCTGTGGATTGTGTTGTATCAAACAGGTGTGAACCAATCAACGCCGTAAGTTTACAGTCGTGTGTAGTAAAACGTACAGTACAGCCCCATCGTTTAATATTGGGGGGATTGGGGCGCCGGATACTCTCGATGTTATGTGCCCGGTACAGCAAGTTATCGACACATCATGTGCTGCTACCAATCGTGGTCGACTGGTCGAGCATCGTGGCCGTTGATATGACTAGTTTTTCAACCGTTGCTATCATCAGGGTTTTGTGTTCGCTCCCTATCACAAACAAGTGACAAAATGATGATTTGTGAGAATGTTGTCAGTCGCTTGCGTTTGTTTGGGAATTAAGAGCAAATTTCTTACCCAGGAAATGTTGAAATATAAATAATATGATATTAATCAAATCATTTCAAAAACGTATTTGGCTTCGCTGGGACTCGAACCCAGAACCACTCTCGGGTTGATAGAGTGTGATAACCTTTACACCACGAAACCAGTTAACGATAATAGACATGAATCCATAATATATAGAAAATAGGCAGTGTTGTGAAATAGTTGTATTGTATTTTACATTCCTATATTTAGAATGTTTGCAGTGTCATCAATTGAAGCAGAAAGAGTTATTTTGGTAACCTAATTAGCACCTGTACGATATATTTGCTTGACTCATACATGCAATTTGAAAAGAAAACACGTAGACACGTATTACTATAATCCAGATAAAACATATTCACATATGATTAATATCGCTATAACTGGATTAAATAATAACTGTTTTTCATAGCTTGGACAAGCTGAACTGCTACTGGAAGGAATTGTATGTAATCCTAATCTAATAGGAAGACAAATCGTACTTCCTTTTGGTGACAATTAACATTGTGCTTATGGATGCACACCACTGAATTTACTCCTCTTCGCGCTATATAACTATCGATCAACTTTTCACATTCAAATCCATTTCCAAACAGAATCCGACATTTACCCGATGCAGTTCTGTAAACTTCAGGCTGGCTGCTTGCTGTAGACCAAAGTAAGTCGGGCTCACCGCAAGTTTTTCACAATTTTCAAATGTAAACAAACACAGGTTAAAAATGGAGCGCGTAGGAATCCTAGCTGTCATGTAGAGCTGTTTACTCATCAATGCTCTGGAGCAAGTAATACTGAAATAAATGCACAAAAAGTCTTCTTTAAATGAGCACAAATGCCACAGATGCACCACAATCACAGTAAGAACTGCAAACAGTCTCTGGTTCTACAGTAAAACATCATCAAATTATGGTCTGCTTGATTGTAAAAACTACTTTCTAGGCTACAACGACCCGGAACCAATTCCCCAGTGGGGTCACACGTATATGTATCGTCGCGGCTACCGGTTACCCATAAGAATGACGCCTCCTGAAGAGATTAGTCATTTTAGATTGGTGCAATGATACAGAAAAAGACCCCTTCCAGAGTCTCCTCTGGTTCTTTTATGTGGACGGTGTAAAGCACGGACACAAGACAACCTTGTTATGTTACGTGCACGATGCAAAGCATCGACACGAGACCTCGCTCTAAAGTACATGTACCATCATAAAGACTATTAATATTATTAGGGTTAGACCACAGGGATTCGGCACGTTTGGGGGTACTAGTATATATAGTTAAGTACAGGGATTCTACTCGGTGGAATGTCAGATTTGTAAAATGGCCCTATCTGAAACAATTTTGAACAAATATGTCCAACTATAACGCCTATCCCGAGTCTTTATATTGTTCTTCAAATAAAACACAACTTTAAGCTGCATGCATGTATACTTTGCAAACAATTGCCACAGACATTGGCCATAGCAGGTCAAATTTCCATACTAGGACACGGATTCTGTCAGCAACAAAAACAAATCTTCGACGGGAGAGTTTTAACAGTGAATAACATTATCAATAAAATGTGTTTAGACTAACGTGTAGGTCTATTCGGCAAAAATGTACGTCAAAAGGAGATTTCGTAGAATTTATCAATTTGTTTTGAAAATTTCTCAAGCGGCGCAGTTCGCGTTGAAACGAGCGTTCTGATTGGATTATTAGAATGTAACTAGATGTGTGTTTGCTTTATGAAGAATAATCATAATCCAATCAGGACGTGCCGAATCCCTGTGGGTTAGACGGGGTTCAAACACAGTGTTCCCATTTTTGGAAACATACAATAAATACCGTATTGGCGGCGGAAGCAATGTGTTACCAATGTCAAAAAAGAATGCATGCCTGCATACACTCCACCATGGCATTTCTGCTCGGCTGTATGTGTTCCAACAAACAAAACCATTTCCACTGCATCATTCAAGCCATACATTCGCATACATCTATAGCAACACGAATATGCTAACTCACCGCATAATAACAACATCGAGACCGGCTCGCCAGATTAATTGGAGATGGTACCAAGCCATTAGCTGTCGTATTTGTCAAGAATGAATAGTACACAAGTATAAGTAGTGCCATACATTGTGTTACTGCGTGACCCGCTCTCCGACACTATAGTAGCGGAACATGACCGTAACCACAATGTGCTTTAACATCAACCGCATAATGGTAGATATTACACCTGACCCGACTTACACTGACTACATAATAGCTATATATACAGACACAGCTTCTTTCCTACAGATTTTGTTCTGTGGATTGTGTTGTATCAAACGGGTGTGAACCAATCAACACTGTAAGTTTACAGTCAGGTGTAGTAAAACGTACAGTACAGCCCCATCGTTTAATATTGGGGGGATTGGGGCGCCGGATACTCTCGATGTTATGTGCCCGGTACAGCAAGTTATCGACACATCATGTGCTGCTACCAATCGTTGTCGACTGGTCGAGCATCGTGGCCGTTGATATGACTCGTTTTTCAACCGTTGCTATCATCAGGGTTTTGTGTTCGCTCCCTATCACAAACAAGTGACAAAATGATGATTTGTGAGAATGTTGTCAGTCGCTTGCGTTTGCTTGGGAATTAAGAGCAAATTTCTTACCCAGGAAATGTTGAAATATAAATAATATGATATTAATCAAATCATTTCAAAAACGTATTTGGCTTTGCTGGGACTCGAACCCAGAACCACTGTCGGGTTGATACAGTGTGCTAACCTTTACACCACGAAACCAGTTAACGATAATAAACATGAATCCATAATATATAGAAAATAGGCAGTGTTGTGAAATAGTTTTATTGTATTTTACATTCCTATATTTAGAATGTTTGCAGTGTCATCAATTGAAGCAGAAAGAGTTATTTTGGTATACTAATTATCAACTGTACGAGATGATTTGCTTTGAATCATACATGCATTTAAAAAGAAAACACGTATACACGTATAATATAATACAGCATAAAACATAATGCACATATTATTAATAGTCGGATATAAACTGGATTAAATAATAACTGTTTCATAAACTATGAAAAGCTGAACATGCTTACGGGAAGGAACTGTATTTAATCCTAATCATAATAGGAAGACAAAGAGTAGCTTCCCTTTTGGTGACTACATTAACATGTGCTTATGGATGCACACCACTGAATATTACTCCTTCTTCGCGCTATAATAAATCGATCAACTTTCACAGTCAAATGCTCAGTTCCAAACAAGAATCGACATTTACCGCATGCAGTTCTGTAAACTCCAGGGCTGCTGCTTGCTGTTAGACACAAGTAAGTCATGGCATCACCATCAAAGTTTTTCACAATTTTCAAATGTAAACAAACACCGGGTAAAAATGGAGCGCGTAGGAATCCTAGCTGTCATGTAGGGCTGTTTACTCATCAATGCGCTGGAGCAAGTAATTCTGAAATAAATGCACGAAAAGTCTTCTTTAAATGAGCACAAATGCCACAGATGCACCACAATCACAGTAAGAACTGCCAACAGTCTCTGGTTCTACAGTAAACCATCATCAAATTATGGTCTGCTTGATTGTAAAAACTACTTTCTAGGCTACAACGACCCGGAACCAATTCCCCAGTGGGGTCACACGTATATGTATCGTCGCAGCTACCGGTTACCCATAATAACGACGCCTCCTGAAGAGATTAGTCATTTTAGATTTGTGCAATGATACAGAAAAAGACCCCTTCCAGAGTCTCCTCTGGTTCTTTTATGTGGACGGTGTAAAGCACGGACACGAGACAACCTTGTTATGTTACGTGCACGATGCAAAGCAGCGACACGAGACCTCGGTCTAAAGTACATGTACCATCATAAAGACTATTAATATTATTAGGGTTAGACCACAGGGATTCGGCACGTTTGGGGGTACTAGTATATATATTTAAGTACAGGGATTTTACTCGGTGGAATGTCCGATTTGTAAAATGGCCCTATCTGAAACAATTTTGAACAAATATGTCCAACTATAACCCCTATCCCGAGTCTTTATATTGTTCTTCAAATAAAACACAACTTTAAGCTGCATGCATGTATACTTTGCAAACAATTGCCACAGACATTGGCCATAGCAGGTAACATTTCCATACTAGGACACGGATTCTGTCAGCAACAAAAACAAATCTTCGACGGGAGAGTTTTAACAGTGAATAACATTATCAATAAAATGTGTTTAGACACGTGTAGGTCTATTCGGCAAAAATGTACGTCAAAAGGAGATTTCGTAGAATTTATCAATTTGTTTTGAAAATTTCTCAAGCGGCGCAGTTCGCGTTGAAACGAGCGTTCTGATTGGATTATTAGACTGTAACTAGATGTGTGTTTGCTTTATGAAGAATAATCATAATCCAATCAGAACGTGCCGAATCCCTGTGGGTTAGACGGGGTTCAAACACAGTGTTCCCATTTTTGGAAACATACAATAAATACCGTATTGGCGGCGGAAGCAATGTGTTACCAATGTCAAAAAAGAATGCATGCCTGCATACACTCCACCATGGCATTTCTGCTCGGCTGTATGTGTTCCAACAAACAAAACCATTTCCACTGCATCATTCAAGCCATACATTCGCATACATCTATAGCAACACGAATATGCTAACTCACCGCATAATAACAACATCGAGACCGGCTCGCCAGATTAATTGGAGATGGTACCAAGCCATTAGCTGTCGTATTTGTCAAGAATGAATAGTACACAAGTATAAGTAGTGCCACACATTGTGTTACTGCGTGACCCGCTCTCCGACACTATACAAGCGGAACATGACCGTAACCACAATGTGCTTTAACATCAACCGCATAATGGTAGATATTACACCTGACCCGACTTACACTGACTACATAATAGCTATATATACAGACACAGCTTCTTTCCTACAGATTTTGTTCTGTGGATTGTGTTGTATCAAACGGGTGTGAACCAATCAACACTGTAAGTTTACAGTCAGGTGTAGTAAAACGTACAGTACAGCCCCATCGTTTAATATTGGGGGGATTGGGGCGCCGGATACTCTCGATGTTATGTGCCCGGTACAGCAAGTTATCGACACATCATGTGCTGCTACCAATCGTTGTCGACTGGTCGAGCACCGTGGCCGTTGATATGACTCGTTTTTCAACCGTTGCTATCATCAGGGTTTTGTGTTCGCTCCCTATCACAAACAAGTGACAAAATGATGATTTGTGAGAATGTTGTCAGTCGCTTGTGTTTGCTTGGGAATTAAGAGCAAATTTCTTACCCAGGAAATGTTGAAATATAAATAATAT
>JABXNX010000110.1:52341-107648 GCA_014843695.1 Archivesica marissinica
TATTTAATTTCGTTCTGATGACTTGTGCTATATTTAATTTCGTTCTAGTTACAACATGGGATGACTTGTGCTATATTTAATTTCGTTCTAGTTACAACATGGGATGACTTGTGCTATATTTAATTTCGTTCTAGTTACAACATGGGATGATTTGTATTATATTTAATTTCGTTCTGATGACTTGTGCTATATTTAATTTCGTTCTAGTTACAACATGGGATGACTTGTATTATATTTAATTTCGTTCTAGTTACAACATGGGAAGACTTGTGCTATATTTAATTTCGTTCTAGTTACAACATGGGAAGACTTGTATTATATTTAATTTCGTTCTAGTTACAACATGGGATGATTTGTATTATATTTAATTTCGTTCTAGTTACAACATGGGAAGACTTGTGTTATATTTAATTTCGTTCTAGTTACAACATGGGATGACTTGTGTTATATTTAATTTCGTTCTAGTTACAACATGGGATGATTTGTATTATATTTAATTTCGTTCTAGTTACAACATGGGAAGATTTGTATTATATTTAATTTCGTTCTATGAGATGTATTATTTAATTTCGTTCTAGTTACAACATGGGATGATTTGTATTATATTTAATTTCGTTCTAGTTACAACATGGGAAGACTTGTGCTATATTTAATTTCGTTCTAGTTACAACATGGGATGACTTGTGCTATATTTAATTTCGTTCTAGTTACAACATGGGATGACTTGTGCTATATTTAATTTCGTTCTAGTTACAACATGGGAAGACTTGTATTATATTTAATTTCGTTCTAGTTACAACATGGGATATTTGTGCTATATTTAATTTCGTTCTAGTTACAACATGGGAAGATTTGTATTATATTTAATTTCGTTCTAGTTACAACATGGGAAGATTTGTATTATATTTAATTTCGTTCTAGTTACAACATGGGAAGACTTGTGCTATATTTAATTTCGTTCTAGTTACAACATGGGATGACTTGTGCTATATTTAATTTCGTTCTAGTTACAACATGGGATGACTTGTGCTATATTTAATTTCGTTCTAGTTACAACATGGGAAGACTTGTATTATATTTAATTTCGTTCTAGTTACAACATGGGAAGATTTGTGCTATATTTAATTTCGTTCTAGTTACAACATGGGAAGATTTGTATTATATTTAATTTCGTTCTAGTTACAACATGGGAAGATTTGTATTATATTTAATTTCGTTCTAGTTACAACATGGGAAGACTTGTGCTATATTTAATTTCGTTCTAGTTACAACATGGGATGACTTGTGCTATATTTAATTTCGTTCTAGTTACAACATGGGATGACTTGTGCTATATTTAATTTCGTTCTAGTTACAACATGGGAAGACTTGTGCTATATTTAATTTCGTTCTAGTTACAACATGGGAAGATTTGTGCTATATTTAATTTCGTTCTAGTTACAACATGGGAAGACTTGTGCTATATTTAATTTCGTTCTAGTTACAACATGGGATGACTTGTATTATATTTAATTTCGTTCTAGTTACAACATGGGATGACTTGTGCTATATGTGTTATTATATTTAATTTCGTTCTAGTTACAACATGGGAAGATTTGTATTATATTTAATTTCGTTCTAGTTACAACATGGGATGACTTGTATTATATTTAATTTCGTTCTAGTTACAACATGGGATGATTTGTATTATATTTAATTTCGTTCTAGTTACAACATGGGAAGATTTGTATTATATTTAATTTCGTTCTAGTTACAACATGGGAAGATTTGTATTATATTTAATTTCGTTCTAGTTACAACATGGGATGACTTGTGTTATATTTAATTTCGTTCTAGTTACAACATGGGATGACTTGTATTATATTTAATTTCGTTCTAGTTACAACATGGGATGATTTGTATTATATTTAATTTCGTTCTAGTTACAACATGGGATGACTTGTGCTATATTTAATTTCGTTCTAGTTACAACATGGGATGACTTGTGCTATATTTAATTTCGTTCTAGTTACAACATGGGAAGACTTGTGCTATATTTAATTTCGTTCTAGTTACAACATGGGATGACTTGTGGTATATTTAATTTCGTTCTAGTTACAACATGGGAAGACTTGTATTATATTTAATTTCGTTCTAGTTACAACATGGGAAGATTTGTGCTATATTTAATTTCGTTCTAGTTACAACATGGGATGATTTGTATTATATTTAATTTCGTTCTAGTTACAACATGGGAAGATTTGTATTATATTTAATTTCGTTCTAGTTACAACATGGGAAGACTTGTTCTATATTTAATTTCGTTCTAGTTACAACATGGGATGACTTGTGCTATATTTAATTTCGTTCTAGTTACAACATGGGATGACTTGTGCTATATTTAATTTCGTTCTAGTTACAACATGGGAAGACTTGTGCTATATTTAATTTCGTTCTAGTTACAACATGGGAAGATTTGTGCTATATTTAATTTCGTTCTAGTTACAACATGGGAAGACTTGTGCTATATTTAATTTCGTTCTAGTTACAACATGGGATGACTTGTATTATATTTAATTTCGTTCTAGTTACAACATGGGATGACTTGTGCTATATTTAATTTCGTTCTAGTTACAACATGGGAGACTTGTAATTCGTTCTAGTTACAACATGGGATGACTTGTGCTATATTTAATTTCGTTCTAGTTACAACATGGGAAGACTTGTGCTATATTTAATTTCGTTCTAGTTACAACATGGGATGATTTGTATTATATTTAATTTCGTTCTAGTTACAACATGGGAAGACTTGTGCTATATTTAATTTCGTTCTAGTTACAACATGGGAAGACTTGTGCTATATTTAATTTCGTTCTAGTTACAACATGGGAAGATTTGTATTATATTTAATTTCGTTCTAGTTACAACATGGGATGACTTGTGCTATATTTAATTTCGTTCTAGTTACAACATGGGATGATTTGTATTATATTTAATTTCGTTCTAGTTACAACATGGGATGACTTGTGCTATATTTAATTTCGTTCTAGTTACAACATGGGATGACTTGTATTATATTTAATTTCGTTCTAGTTACAACATGGGAAGACTTGTGCTATATTTAATTTCGTTCTAGTTACAACATGGGATAATTTGTATTATATTTAATTTCGTTCTGATGACTTGTGCTATATTTAATTTCGTTCTAGTTACAACATGGGATGACTTGTATTATATTTAATTTCGTTCTAGTTACAACATGGGATGACTTGTGCTATATTTAATTTCGTTCTAGTTACAACATGGGATGACTTGTGCTATATTTAATTTCGTTCTAGTTACAACATGGTATGACTTGTGCTATATTTAATTTCGTTCTAGTTACAACATGGGATATTTGTATTATATTTAATTTCGTTCTGATGACTTGTGCTATATTTAATTTCGTTCTAGTTACAACATGGGATGACTTGTATTATATTTAATTTCGTTCTAGTTACAACATGGGATGACTTGTATTATATTTAATTTCGTTCTAGTTACAACATGGGAAGACTTGTGCTATATTTAATTTCGTTCTAGTTACAACATGGGATGACTTGTATTATATTTAATTTCGTTCTAGTTACAACATGGGAAGATTTGTATTATATTTAATTTCGTTCTAGTTACAACATGGGATGATTTGTATTATATTTAATTTCGTTCTAGTTACAACATGGGAAGACTTGTATTATATTTAATTTCGTTCTAGTTACAACATGGGAAGATTTGTATTATATTTAATTTCGTTCTAGTTACAACATGGGAAGACTTGTGCTATATTTAATTTCGTTCTAGTTACAACATGGGAAGACTTGTATTATATTTAATTTCGTTCTAGTTACAACATGGGATGACTTGTGCTATATTTAATTTCGTTCTAGTTACAACATGGGATGACTTGTGCTATATTTAATTTCGTTCTAGTTACAACATGGGAAGATTTGTATTATATTTAATTTCGTTCTAGTTACAACATGGGAAGATTTGTATTATATTTAATTTCGTTCTAGTTACAACATGGGATGACTTGTATTATATTTAATTTCGTTCTAGTTACAACATGGGATGACTTGTATTATATTTAATTTCGTTCTAGTTACAACATGGGAAGACTTGTATTATATTTAATTTCGTTCTAGTTACAACATGGGATGATTTGTATTATATTTAATTTCGTTCTAGTTACAACATGGGATGACTTGTATTATATTTAATTTCGTTCTAGTTACAACATGGGAAGATTTGTATTATATTTAATTTCGTTCTAGTTACAACATGGGAAGATTGTTATTTTATTTCGTTCTAGTTACAACATGGGATGACTTGTGCTATATTTAATTTCGTTCTAGTTACAACATGGGATGACTTGTGCTATATTTAATTTCGTTCTAGTTACAACATGGGAAGATTTGTATTATATTTAATTTCGTTCTAGTTACAACATGGGATGACTTGTATTATATTTAATTTCGTTCTAGTTACAACATGGGAAGACTTGTATTATATTTAATTTCGTTCTAGTTACAACATGGGAAGACTTGTATTATATTTAATTTCGTTCTAGTTACAACATGGGAATATTTGTGCTATATTTAATTTCGTTCTAGTTACAACATGGGAAGATTTGTATTATATTTAATTTCGTTCTAGTTACAACATGGGAAGATTTGTATTTTATTTAATTTCGTTCTAGTTACAACATGGGAAGACTTGTGCTATATTTAATTTCGTTCTAGTTACAACATGGGATGACTTGTGCTATATTTAATTTCGTTCTAGTTACAACATGGGATTGTTATTATTTAATTTCGTTCTAGTTACAACATGGGAAGACTTGTGCTATATTTAATTTCGTTCTAGTTACAACATGGGAAGACTTGTGCTATATTTAATTTCGTTCTAGTTACAACATGGGATGACTTGTATTATATTTAATTTCGTTCTAGTTACAACATGGGATGACTTGTGCTATATTTAATTTCGTTCTAGTTACAACATGGGATGATTTGTATTATATTTAATTTCGTTCTAGTTACAACATGGGAAGATTTGTATTTATTTAATTTCGTTCTAGTTACAACATGGGATGACTTGTATTATATTTAATTTCGTTCTAGTTACAACATGGGAAGACTTGTATTATATTTAATTTCGTTCTAGTTACAACATGGGAAGACTTGTATTATATTTAATTTCGTTCTAGTTACAACATGGGATGACTTGTGTTATATTTAATTTCGTTCTAGTTACAACATGGGATGACTTGTATTATATTTAATTTCGTTCTAGTTACAACATGGGATGATTTGTATTATATTTAATTTCGTTCTAGTTACAACATGGGATGACTTGTGCTATATTTAATTTCGTTCTAGTTACAACATGGGATGACTTGTGCTATATTTAATTTCGTTCTAGTTACAACATGGGATGACTTGTGCTATATTTAATTTCGTTCTAGTTACAACATGGGATGACTTGTGCTATATTTAATTTCGTTCTAGTTACAACATGGGAAGACTTGTATTATATTTAATTTCGTTCTAGTTACAACATGGGAATATTTGTGCTATATTTAATTTCGTTCTAGTTACAACATGGGAAGATTTGTATTATATTTAATTTCGTTCTAGTTACAACATGGAAAGATTTGTATTATATTTAATTTCGTTCTAGTTACAACATGGGAAGACTTGTTCTATATTTAATTTCGTTCTAGTTACAACATGGGATGACTTGTGCTATATTTAATTTCGTTCTAGTTACAACATGGGATGACTTGTGCTATATTTAATTTCGTTCTAGTTACAACATGGGAAGACTTGTGCTATATTTAATTTCGTTCTAGTTACAACATGGGAAGATTTGTGCTATATTTAATTTCGTTCTAGTTACAACATGGGAAGACTTGTGCTATATTTAATTTCGTTCTAGTTACAACATGGGATGACTTGTATTATATTTAATTTCGTTCTAGTTACAACATGGGATGACTTGTGCTATATTTAATTTCGTTCTAGTTACAACATGGGAAGACTTGTAATTATGACTTGTGCTATATTTAATTTCGTTCTAGTTACAACATGGGAAGACTTGTGCTATATTTAATTTCGTTCTAGTTACAACATGGGATGATTTGTATTATATTTAATTTCGTTCTAGTTACAACATGGGAAGACTTGTGCTATATTTAATTTCGTTCTAGTTACAACATGGGAAGACTTGTGCTATATTTAATTTCGTTCTAGTTACAACATGGGAAGATTTGTATTATATTTAATTTCGTTCTAGTTACAACATGGGATGACTTGTGCTATATTTAATTTCGTTCTAGTTACAACATGGGATGATTTGTATTATATTTAATTTCGTTCTAGTTACAACATGGGATGACTTGTGCTATATTTAATTTCGTTCTAGTTACAACATGGGATGACTTGTATTATATTTAATTTCGTTCTAGTTACAACATGGGAAGACTTGTGCTATATTTAATTTCGTTCTAGTTACAACATGGGATAATTTGTATTATATTTAATTTCGTTCTGATGACTTGTGCTATATTTAATTTCGTTCTAGTTACAACATGGGATGACTTGTGTTATATTTAATTTCGTTCTAGTTACAACATGGGATGACTTGTGCTATATTTAATTTCGTTCTAGTTACAACATGAGACTTGTATTATATTTAATTTCGTTCTAGTTACAACATGGGATGACTTGTGCTATATTTAATTTCGTTCTTGTATTATATTTAATTTCTTCTAGTTACAACATGGGATGACTTGTATTATATTTAATTTCGTTCTAGTTACAACATGGGATGACTTGTGCTATATTTAATTTCGTTCTAGTTACAACATGGGATGACTTGTATTATATTTAATTTCGTTCTAGTTACAACATGGGATGACTTGTATTATATTTAATTTCGTTCTAGTTACAACATGGGAAGACTTGTGCTATATTTAATTTCGTTCTAGTTACAACATGGGATGATTTGTATTATATTTAATTTCGTTCTAGTTACAACATGGGAAGATTTGTATTATATTTAATTTCGTTCTAGTTACAACATGGGATGATTTGTATTATATTTAATTTCGTTCTAGTTACAACATGGGAAGATTTGTATTATATTTAATTTCGTTCTAGTTACAACATGGGAAGATTTGTATTATATTTAATTTCGTTCTAGTTACAACATGGGAAGACTTGTGCTATATTTAATTTCGTTCTAGTTACAACATGGGAAGACTTGTATTATATTTAATTTCGTTCTAGTTACAACATGGGATGACTTGTGCTATATTTAATTTCGTTCTAGTTACAACATGGGATGACTTGTGCTATATTTAATTTCGTTCTAGTTACAACATGGGAAGATTTGTATTATATTTAATTTCGTTCTAGTTACAACATGGGAAGATTTGTATTATATTTAATTTCGTTCTAGTTACAACATGGGATGACTTGTATTATATTTAATTTCGTTCTAGTTACAACATGGGATGACTTGTATTATATTTAATTTCGTTCTAGTTACAACATGGGAAGACTTGTATTATATTTAATTTCGTTCTAGTTACAACATGGGATGATTTGTATTATATTTAATTTCGTTCTAGTTACAACATGGGATGACTTGTATTATATTTAATATCGTTCTAGTTACAACATGGGACGATTTGTATTATATTTAATTTCGTTCTAGTTACCACATGGGAAGAGCTTGTGCTATATTTATTTTCGTTCTATTTACAACATGGGAAGACTTTCGTTCTAGTTACAACATGGGATGACTTGTGCTATATTTAATTTCGTTCTAGTTACAACATGGGATGACTTGTGCTATATTTAATTTTGTTCTAGTTACAACATGGAAATATTTGTATTATATTTAATTTCGTTCTAGTTACAACATGGGATGACTTGTATTATATTTAATTTCGTTCTAGTTACAACATGGGAAGATTTGTATTATATTTAATTTCGTTCTAGTTACAACATGGGAAGATTTGTATTATATTTAATTTCGTTCTAGTTACAACATGGGAAGATTTGTATTATATTTAATTTCGTTCTAGTTACAACATGGGATGACTTGTGCTATATTTAATTTCGTTCTAGTTACAACATGGGATGACTTGTATTATATTTAATTTCGTTCTAGTTACAACATGGGAAGATTTGTATTATATTTAATTTCGTTCTAGTTACAACATGGGATGACTTGTGCTATGTTTAATTTCGTTCTAGTTACAACATTGTATGATTTGTGCTATATTTAATTTCGTTCTAGTTACAACATGGGATGACTTGTATTATATTTAATTTCGTTCTAGTTACAACATGGGATGACTTGTGCTATATTTAATTTCGTTCTAGTTACAACATGGGATGACTTGTGCATTATTTAATTTCGTTCTAGTTACAACATGGGAAGACTTGTATTATATTTAATTTCGTTCTAGTTACAACATGGGAAGACTTGTATTATATTTAATTTCGTTCTAGTTACAACATGGGATGACTTGTGCTATATTTAATTTCGTTCTAGTTACAACATGGGATGACTTGTATTATATTTAATTTCGTTCTAGTTACAACATGGGATGACTTGTGCTATATTTAATTTCGTTCTACTTACAACATGAGATGACTTGTGCTATTTTTAATTATGTTCTAGTTACAACATGGGAAGATTTGTATTATATTTAATTTCGTTCTAGTTACAACATGGGAAGATTTGTATTATATTTAATTTCGTTCTAGTTACAACATGGGATGACTTGCATTATATTTAATTTAGTTCTAGATACGACATGGGATGACTTGTATTATATTTAATTTCGTTATAGTTACAACATGGGAAGACTTGTATTATATTTAATTTCGTTCTAGTTACAACATGAGATGATTTTGTATTATATTTAATTTCGTTCTAGTTACAACATGGGATGACTTGTATTATATTTAATATCGTTCTAGTTACAACATGGGACAATTTGTATTATATTTAATTTCGTTCTAGTTACCACATGGGAAGAGCTTGTGCTATATTTATTTTCGTTCTATTTACAACATGGGAAGACTTTCGTTCTAGTTACAACATGGGATGACTTGTGCTATATTTAATTTCGTTCTAGTTACAACATTGGATGACTTGTGCTATGTTTAATTTCGTTCTAGTTACAACATGGGAAGACTTGTATTATATTTAATTTCGTTCTAGTTACAACATGGGATGACTTGTGCTATATTTAATTTCGTTCTAGTTACAACATGGGATGACTTGTATTATATTTAATTTCGTTCTAGTTACAACATGGTATGACTTGTGCTATGTTTAATTTCGTTCTAGTTACAACATGGGATGACTTGTATTATATTTAATATCGTTCTAGTTACAACATGGGATGACTTGTGCTATGTTTAATTTCGTTCTAGTTACAAGATTGGATGTGTGCTATGTTTAATTTCGTTCTAGTTACAACATGGGATGACTTATGCTATATTTAATTTCGTTCTAGTTACAACATGGGAAGACTTGTGCTATATTTAATTTCGTTCTAGTTACAACATGGGAAGACTTGTGCTATATTTAATTTCGTTCTAGTTACAACATGTTATGACTTGTGTTATATTTAATTTCGTTCTAGTTACAACATGGGAAGATTTGTATTATATTTAATTTCGTTCTAGTTACAACATGGGAAGACTTGTGCTATATTTAATTTCGTTCTAGTTACAACATGGGATGAGTTGTATTATATTTAATTTCGTTCTAGTTACAACATGGGATGACTTGTGGTATATTTAATTTGGTTCTAGTTACAACATGGGATGACTTATATTATATTTAATTTCGTTCTAGTTACAACATGGGAAGATTTGTATTATATTTAATTTCGTTCTAGTTACAACATGGGAAAACTTGTGCTATATTTAATTTCGTTCTAGTTACAACATGGGATGACTTATATTATATTTAATTTCGTTCTAGATTCAACATGGCATGATTTGTATTATATTTAATTTCGTTCTAGTTACAACATGGGAAGACTTGTGCTATATTTAATTTCGTTCTAATTACAACATGGGAAGACTTGTATTATATTTAATTTCGGTCTAGTTACAACATGGGATGACTTGTGGTATATTTAGTTTCGTTCTAATTACAACATGGGATGACTTGTGCTATATTTAATTTCGTTCTAGTTACAACATGGGAAGATTTGTATTATGTTTAAATTCGTTCTAGTTACAACATGGGATGACTTGTATTATATTTAATTTCGTTCTAGTTACAACATGGGATGACTTGTGGTATATTTAGTTTCGTTCTAGTTACAACATGGGATGACTTGTGCTATATTTAATTTCGTTCTAGTTACAACATGGGAAGATTTGTATTATATTTAATTTCGTTCTAGTTACAACATGGGATGACTTGTGCTATATTTAATTTCGTTCTAGTTACAACATGGGAAGATTTGTATTATATTTAATTTCGTTCTAGTTACAACATAGGATGATTTGTGCTACATTTAATTTCATATATAAATGGATAATGTTAGCATCATTTTAATAAACGATTTATAAAACGAGTCTTATATCTAATGGTAACCCGGTTTCAATGTGTTCTTATATTATTGATACGAATTTACGTCTGAACATATGTATTGAATTAATATTTTATCCGACAGTCGACTATACTAGCTTATCATATAATAATTGATCCGACAGTCGACTATACTAGCTTATCATATAAAAATTGATCCGACAGTCGACTATACCAGTGTATCATATAATATTTGATCCGACAGTCGACTATACCAGCTTATCATATAATATTTGATCCGACAGTCGACTATACCAGCTTATCATATAATATTTGATTCGACAGTCGACTATACCAGCTTATCATATAACATTTCCCTTTGCTTTTGTGGTTTAAAGTTGCACCAACAGCCTAGGTGGTATGTATTTTCGGAGGACGTTTCCGGGTGCTTCTCTATCCGAACAGTAGTCCAGGCACGGACGGGCACCCTGTTAGTACCATCGACCTTCCGCAAACCAGCTGGATAATGTCCTCACTTGAAAGAATTAGACACCACCAGTGAGCTGCTTCGAACCTACAGCTATGAAGAACAGGTGATTTAAAGTCAACGATATAAACCACTCGGCCAAAGAGGCCCCTTTGGGTAGATGGTCACCCAAGCTTTCTTTATTGGCAACATTTACAAATGTGTATCGGATAAGATATCGTTACACGAACTTGCAACCGTATATACGTACCTAGTAGGTACGGATGGATGAGTGTTCGACTAGTCTAAGACCCGAGCTATACTAATAGACCATTATAGGCATTATCCAATTTATATTATATAAAGACGACCTGCTCACAATTAACATATCAACTGACCTGGTATTAGTAAATCATCACACTCGACTGAAGCAGATGTTGAAAACGCACCCACCAAGAACATATCCAGAACTTCCAATTTAGTAATAGCACTACCAGTTTTACACGTCCATGCCACGCCCATTGACAAAGGTACGCCTGAGGGCTCGGCAGGATCAGTTGAGTAACTTGCGTCTAGTATAACTTCATCACTCCTTAGAACCGTCGCCATCGAATTCACAAATGAATTAATTTTTATAGACGGTATGAGTTCTGGAAGGGAATATCTTAAATATAGATAATCGGACTGGTAGACTTCAGGACTCATGTAATATGTAGTTAGGTATATTGCATACAGGCCCACATTCATTGTAAATGGCGCAAAAGTGAGAAGTGAGCTGGATTTCGTTGTATAATTGCCGAAGAAGGTTTCGTTCAGAGTGATTTCGTCCACTGTAAACGCTGAGTAGAAGTACCCGAGAGGAGGATCACAGGTCTCTGTCAATTGTACAGATGCTGTTATCTATAAATAAAACAATACAATCATAATTGCTTTGGGAACACGACAAATGATCGACAGCTGCGATGTGACAGTATGATCATATACAGGTATGGCGACAGTATGATCATATACGGGCATGGCAACAGTATGATCATATACGGGCATGGCGACAGTATGGTCATCTACAGGCATGGCGACAGTATGGTCATCTACAGGCATGGCGACAGTATGATCATATACGGGCATTGCAACAGTATGATCATATACGGGCATGGCGACAGTATGATCATATACGGGCATTGCAACAGTATGATCATATATGGGCATGGCGACAGTATGAGCATATACGGCAATGGCGACAGTATGAGCATATATGGGCATGGCGACAGTATGATCATATACGGGCATGGCGACAGTATGATCATATATGGGCATGGTGACAGTATGATCATATATGGGCATGGCGACAGTATGATCATATACGGGCATGGCGACAGTATGAGCATATATGGGAATGGCGACAGTATGATCATATACGGGCATGGCGACAGTAGGATCATATATGGGCATGGCGACAGTATGATCATATATGGGCATGGCAACAGTATGATCATATATGGGCATGGCGACAGTATGATCATATATGGGCATGGCAACAGTATGATCATATATGGGCATGGCGACAGTATGATCATATATGGGCATGGCGACAGTATGATCATATATGGGCATGGCGACAGTATGAGCATATACGGCAATGGCGACAGTATGAGCATATATGTGCATGGCGACAGTATGATCATATACGGGCATGGCGACAGTATGATCATATATGGGCATGGCGACAGTATGATCATATATAGGCATGGCGACAGTATGATCATATACGGGCATGGCGACAGTATGAGCATATATGGGCATGGCGACAGTATGATCATATACGGGCATGGCGACAGTATGATCATATATGGGCATGGCGACAGTATGATCATATATGGGCATGGCAACAGTATGATCATATATGGGCATAGCGATAGTATGATCATATATGGGCATGGCAACAGTATGATCATATATGGGCATGGCGACAGTATGATCATATATGGGCATGGCGACAGTATGAGCATATACGGGCATGGCGACAGTATGAGCATATATGGGCATGGCGATAATATGAGCATATACGGGCATGGCGACAGTATGAGCATATATGGGCATGGCGACAGTATGATCATATACGGGCATGGCGACAGTATGAGCATATATGGGCATGGCGACAGTATGAGCATATATGGGCATGGCGACAGTATGATCATATACGGGCATGGCGACAGTATGAGCATATATGGGCATGGCGACAGTATGATCATATACGGGCATGGCGACAGTATGAGCATATATGGGATGGCGACAGTATGAGCATATATGGGCATGGCGACAGTATGATCATATACGGGCATGGCGACAGTATGAGCATATATGGGCATGGCGAGAGTATGAGCATATATGGGCATGGCGACAGTATGATCATATACCGGTATGTCGACAGTATGTTCATATACGGGCATGGCGACCGTATGTCATCTACCGGTATGGCGACAATATGTCATCTACCGGCATGGCGACAGTATGATCATCTACCGGTATGGCGACAATATGTCATCTACCGGTATGGCGACCGTACGATCATCTACCGGTATGGCGACCGTATGATCATCTACAGGCATGGCGACCGTATGATCATCTACAGGCATGGCGACAGTATGAACATCTACAGGCATGGCGACCGTATGATCATCTACCGGTATGGCGACCGTATGTCAACTACCGGTATGGCGACAGTATGTCATCTACCGGCATGGCGACAGTATGATCATCTACCGGTATGGCGACCATATGATCATCTACATGCATGGCGACCGTATGATCATCTACCAGTATGGCGACCGTATGATCATCTACAGGCATGGCGACCGTATGATCATCTACCGGTATGGCGACCGTATGTCATCTACCGGTATGGCGACAATATGTCATCTACCGGCATGGCGACAGTATGATCATATACGGGCATTGCAACAGTATGATCATATACGGGCATGGCGACAGTATGATCATATACGGGCATTGCAACAGTATGATCATATATGGGCATGGCGACAGTATGAGCATATACGGCAATGGCGACAGTATGAGCATATATGGGCATGGCGACAGTATGATCATATACGGGCATGGCGACAGTATGATCATATATGGGCATGGTGACAGTATGATCATATATGGGCATGGCGACAGTATGATCATATACGGGCATGGCGACAGTATGAGCATATATGGGAATGGCGACAGTATGATCATATACGGGCATGGCGACAGTAGGATCATATATGGGCATGGCGACAGTATGATCATATATGGGCATGGCAACAGTATGATCATATATGGGCATGGCGACAGTATGATCATATATGGGCATGGCAACAGTATGATCATATATGGGCATGGCGACAGTATGATCATATATGGGCATGGCGACAGTATGATCATATATGGGCATGGCGACAGTATGAGCATATACGGCAATGGCGACAGTATGAGCATATATGTGCATGGCGACAGTATGATCATATACGGGCATGGCGACAGTATGATCATATATGGGCATGGCGACAGTATGATCATATATAGGCATGGCGACAGTATGATCATATACGGGCATGGCGACAGTATGAGCATATATGGGCATGGCGACAGTATGATCATATACGGGCATGGCGACAGTATGATCATATATGGGCATGGCGACAGTATGATCATATATGGGCATGGCAACAGTATGATCATATATGGGCATAGCGATAGTATGATCATATATGGGCATGGCAACAGTATGATCATATATGGGCATGGCGACAGTATGATCATATATGGGCATGGCGACAGTATGAGCATATACGGGCATGGCGACAGTATGAGCATATATGGGCATGGCGATAATATGAGCATATACGGGCATGGCGACAGTATGAGCATATATGGGCATGGCGACAGTATGATCATATACGGGCATGGCGACAGTATGAGCATATATGGGCATGGCGACAGTATGAGCATATATGGGCATGGCGACAGTATGATCATATACGGGCATGGCGACAGTATGAGCATATATGGGCATGGCGACAGTATGATCATATACGGGCATGGCGACAGTATGAGCATATATGGGATGGCGACAGTATGAGCATATATGGGCATGGCGACAGTATGATCATATACGGGCATGGCGACAGTATGAGCATATATGGGCATGGCGAGAGTATGAGCATATATGGGCATGGCGACAGTATGATCATATACCGGTATGTCGACAGTATGTTCATATACGGGCATGGCGACCGTATGTCATCTACCGGTATGGCGACAATATGTCATCTACCGGCATGGCGACAGTATGATCATCTACCGGTATGGCGACAATATGTCATCTACCGGTATGGCGACCGTACGATCATCTACCGGTATGGCGACCGTATGATCATCTACAGGCATGGCGACCGTATGATCATCTACAGGCATGGCGACAGTATGAACATCTACAGGCATGGCGACCGTATGATCATCTACCGGTATGGCGACCGTATGTCAACTACCGGTATGGCGACAGTATGTCATCTACCGGCATGGCGACAGTATGATCATCTACCGGTATGGCGACCATATGATCATCTACAGGCATGGCGACCGTATGATCATCTACCAGTATGGCGACCGTATGATCATCTACAGGCATGGCGACCGTATGATCATCTACCGGTATGGCGACCGTATGTCATCTACCGGTATGGCGACAATATGTCATCTACCGGCATGGCGACAGTATGATCATCTACCGGTATGGCGACAGTATGATCATCTACCAGTATGGCGACCGTATGATCATCTACCGGTATGGCGACCGTATGTCATCTACCGGTATGGCGACCGTGTGATCATCTACCGGCATGGCGACCGTATGATCATCTACAGGCATGGCGACTTTATGATCATCTACCAGTATGGCGACCGTATGATCATCTACCGGTATGGCGACCGTATGTCATCTACCGGCATGGGGACCGTATGATCATCTACCGGCATGGCGACAGTATGATCATCTACCGGTATGGCGACCGTATGTCATCTACCGGTATGGCGACCGTATGATCATCTACCGGCATGGCGACCGTATGATCATCTACCGGCATGGCGACCGTATGTCATCTACTGGTATGGCGACAATATGTCATCTACCGGCATGGCGACAGTATGATCATCTACCTGTATGGCGACAGTATGATCATCTACCAGTATGGCGACCGTATGTCATCTACCGGTATGGCGACCGTGTGATCATCTACAGGCATGGCGATCGTATGATCATCTACCGGTATGGCGACCGTATGATCATCTACCGGTATGGCGACCGTATGTCATCTACCGGCATGGCGACCGTATGTCATCTACCGGTATGGCGACAATATGTCATCTACCGGCATATCGACAGTATGATCATCTACCGGCATGGCGACCGTACGATCATCTACCGGTATGGCGACCGTATGGTCATCTACAGGCATGGCGACAATATGTCATCTACCGGCATGGCGACAGTATGATCATCTACCGGCATGGCGACCGTACGATCATCTACCGGTATGGCGACCGTATGGTCATCTACAGGCATGGCGACAATATGTCATCTACCGGCATGGCGACCGTATGATCATCTACCGGCATGGCGACCGTACGATCATCTACCGGTATGGCGACCGTATGGTCATCTACAGGCATGGCGACAATATGTCATCTACCGGCATGGCGATCATATGTCATCTACCGGCATGGCGACTGTATGATCATCTACCGGTATGGCGACCGTACGATCATCTACCGGTATGGCGACCATATGTCATCTACCGGCAAGGCGACCGTATGATCATCTACCGGTATGGCGACCGTACGATCATCTACCGGTATGGCGACCGTATGGTCATCTACAGGCATGGCGACAATATGTCATCTACCGGCATGGCGACCATATGTCATCTACCGGCATGGCGACCGTACGATCATCTACCGGCATGGCGACAGTACGATCATCTACCGGTATGGCGACCGTATGATCTTCTACAGGCATAGCGACAATATGTCATCTACCGGCATGGCGATCATATGTCATCTACCGGCATGGCGACCGTATGATCATCTACCGGTATGGCGACCGTACGATCATATACCGGTATGGCGACCATATGTCATCTACCGGCAAGGCGACCGTATGATCATCTACCGGTATGGCGACCGTACGATCATCTACCGGTATGGCGACCGTATGATCATCTACAGGCATGGCGACAATATGTCATCTACCGGCATGGCGACCATATGTCATCTACCGGCATGGCGACCGTACGATCATCTACCAGCATGGCGACCGTACGATCATCTACCGGCATGGCGACCGTACGATCATCTACCGGTATGGCGACCGTATGGTCATCTACAGGCATGGCGACAATATGTCATTTACCGGCATGGCGACCGTACGATCATCTACCGGCATGGAGACCGTACGATCATCTACCGGTATGGCGACCGTATGGTCTTCTACAGGCATGGCGACCATATGTCATCTACCGGCATGGCGACCATATGATCATCTACCGGTATGGCGACCGTATGTCATCTACCGGTATGGCGACAATATGTTATCTACCGGTATGGCGACCATATGTCATCTACCGGCATGGCGACCGTATTATCCTCTACAGGCATGGCGACCGTATGGTCTTTTACAGGCATGGTGACAGTATGTCATCTACAGGCATGGCGACCGTATGATCATCTACCGGTATGGCGACCGTATGTTCATCTACCGGTATGGCGACCATATGTCATCTACCGGCATGCCGACCATATGATCATCTACCGGCATGGCGAACGTACGATCATCTACCGGCATGGCGACCGTATGATCATCTACCGGCATGGCGACCGTGTAATCTTCTACAGGAATGGCGACCGTATGATCATCTACCGGTATGGCGACCGTATGATCATCTACCGGTATGGCGACCGTATGTTATCTACCGGTATGGCGACAGTATGATCATCTACCGGTATGGCGACCATATGATCATCTACAGGCATGGCGACCGTATGATCATCTACCAGTATGGCGACCGTATGATCATCTACAGGCATGGCGACCGTATGATCATCTACCGGTATGGCGACCGTATGTCATCTACCGGTATGGCGACCGTATGTCAACTACCGGTATGGCGACAGTATGTCATCTACCGGCATGGCGACAGTATGATCATCTACCGGTATGGCGACCGTATGTCAACTACCGGTATGGCGACAGTATGTCATATACCGGCATGGCGACAGTATGATCATCTACCGGTATGGCGACCATATGATCATCTACAGGCATGGCGACCGTATGATCATCTACCAGTATGGCGACCGTATGATCATCTACAGGCATGGCGACCGTGTAATCTTCTACAGGAATGGCGACCGTATGATCATCTACCGGTATGGCGACCGTATGTTATCTACCGGTATGGCGACCGTACGATCATCTACCGGTATGGCGACCGTACGATCATCTACCGGTATGGCGACCGTACGATCATCTACCGTTATGGCGACCGTATGATCATCTACCGGTATGGGGAACGTATGTCTTCTACCGGTATGGCGACCGTACGATCATCTACCGGTATGGCGACCGTATGTTATCTACCGGTATGGCGACCATATGTCATCTACCGGCATGGCGACCGTATGATCATATACAGGCATGGCGACAGTATGGTCTTCTACAGGCATGGTGACCGTATGTCATCTACAGGCATGGCGACCGTATGATCATCTACCGGTATGGCGACCGTATGATCATCTACCGGTATGGCGACCATAAGTCATCTACCGGCATGGCGACCATATGTCATCTACCGGCATGACGACCATATGTCATCTACCGGCATGGCGACCATATGTCATCTACCGGCCTGGCGACCGTACGATCATATACCGGCATGGCGACCGTACGATCATTTACCGGTATGACGACCGTATGGTCTTCTACAGGCATGGCGACCGTACGATCATCTACCGGCATGGCGACCGTACGACCATCTACCGGTATGGCGACCGTATGGTCATCTACAGGCATGGCGACCGTATGTCATCTACCGGCATGGCGACCGTATGTCATATACAGGTATGGCGACAATATGTCATCTACCGGCATGGCGACCATATGTCATCTATCGGCATGGCGACCATATGTCATCTACCGGCATGGCGACCGTACGATCATATACCGGCATGGCGACCGTACGATCATCTACCGGTATGGCGACCGTATGGTCTTCTACAGGCATGGCGACCGTACGATCATCTACCGGCATGGCGACCGTACGATCATCTACCGGTATGGCGACCGTATGGTCATCTACAGGCATGGCGACCATATGTCATCTACCGGCATGTCGACCATATGATCATCTACCGGTATGGCGACAATATGTCATCTACCGGTATGGCGACCGTGTGATCATCTACCGGCATGGCGACCGTATGATCATCTACAGGCATGGCGACCGTATGATCATCTACCAGTATGGCGACCGTATGATCATCTACAGGCATGGCGACCGTATGATCATCTACCGGTATGGCGACCGTATGTCATCTACCGGTATGGCGACAATATGTCATCTACCGGCATGGCGACCATATGTCATCTACCGGCATGGCGACCGTACGATCATCTACCGGCATGGCGACAGTACGATCATCTACCGGTATGGCGACCGTATGATCTTCTACAGGCATAGCGACAATATGTCATCTACCGGCATGGCGATCATATGTCATCTACCGGCATGGCGACCGTATGATCATCTACCGGTATGGCGACCGTACGATCATCTACCGGTATGGCGACCATATGTCATCTACCGGCATGGCGACCGTATGATCATCTACCGGTATGGCGACCGTACGATCATCTACCGGTATGGCGACCGTATGATCATCTACAGGCATGGCGACAATATGTCATCTACCGGCATGGCGACCGTATGATCATCTACCGGCATGGCGACCGTATGATCATCTACCGGTATGGCGACCGTATGATCATCTACCGTTATGGCGACCGTATGATCATCTACCGGTATGGGGAACGTATGTCTTCTACCGGTATGGCGACCGTACATCATCTACCGGTATGGCGACCGTATGTTATCTACCGGTATGGCGACCATATGTCATCTACCGGCATGGCGACCGTATGATCATATACAGGCATGGCGACAGTATGGTCTTCTACAGGCATGGTGACCGTATGTCATCTACAGGCATGGCGACCGTATGATCATCTACCGGTATGGCGACCGTATGATCATCTACCGGTATGGCGACCATAAGTCATCTACCGGCATGGCGACCATATGTCATCTACCGGCATGGCGACCATATGTCATCTACCGGCATGGCGACCATATGTCATCTACCGGCCTGGCGACCGTACGATCATATACCGGCATGGCGACCGTACGATCATTTACCGGTATGACGACCGTATGGTCTTCTACAGGCATGGCGACCGTACGATCATCTACCGGCATGGCGACCGTACGATCATCTACCGGTATGGCGACCGTATGGTCATCTACAGGCATGGCGACCGTATGTCATCTACCGGCATGGCGACCGTACGTCATATACAGGTATGGCGACAATATGTCATCTACCTGCATGTCGACCGTAGGATCATCTACCGGCATGGCGACCGTACGATCATCCACCGGTATGGCGACCGTATGGTCATCTACAGGCATGGCGACAATATGTCATCTACCGGCATGGCGACCGTACGACCATCTACCGGCATGGCGACCGTATGATCATCTACCGGTATGGCGACCATATGTCATCTACCGGCATGGCGACCATATGTCATCTATCGGCATGGCGACCATATGTCATCTACCGGCATGGCGACCGTACGATCATCTACCGGCATGGCGACCGTATGATCATCTACCGGCATGGCGACCGTACGATCATCTACCTGTTTGGCGACCGTATGGTCTTCTACAGGCATGGCGACCGTATGGTCATCTACAGGCATGGCGACCATATGTACTCTACCGGCATGGCGACCATATGATCATCTACCGGTATGGCGACCGTATGTCATCTACCGGTATGGCGACCGTATGTTATCTACCGGTATGGCGACCATATGTCATCTACCGGCATGGCGACCGTATGATCATCTACAGGCATGGCGACCGTATGGTCTTTTACAGGCATGGTGACAGTATGTCATCTACAGGCATGGCGACCGTATGATCATCTACCGGTATGGCGACCGTATGTTCATCTACCGGTATGGCGACCATATGTCATCTACCGGCATGCCGACCATATGATCATCTACCGGCATGGCGACCGTACGATCATCTACCGGCATGGCGACCGTACTATCACATACCGGCATGGCGACCGTATGATCATCTACCGGCATGGCGACCGTGTGATCATCTACAGGCATGGCGACCGTATGATCATCTACCGGTATGGCGACCGTATGATCATCTACCGGTATGGCGACCGTACGATCATCTACCGGTATGGCGACCGTACGATCATCTACCGGTATGGCGACCGTACGATCATCTACCGGTATGGCGACCGTATGATCATCTACCGGTATGGGGACCGTATGTCATATACCGGTATGGCGACCGTACGATCATCTACCGGTATGGCGACCGTATGTTATCTACCGGTATGGCGACCATATGTCATCTACCGGCATGGCGACCGTATGATCATCTACAGGCATGGCGACCGTATGGTCTTCTACAGGCATGGTGACCGTATGTCATCTACAGGCATGGCGACCGTATGATCATCTACCGGTATGGCGACCGTATGATCATCTACCGGTATGGCGACCATATGTCATCTACCGGCATGGCGACCATATGTCATCTACCGGCATGGCGACCGTATGATCATCTACCGGTATGGCGACCATATGTCATCTACCGGCATGGCGACCATATGTCATCTACCGGCATGGCGACCGTATGGTCATCTACAGGCATGGCGACCATATGTCATCTACCGGCATGGCGACCATATGATCATCTACCGGTATGGCGACCGTATGTTCATCTACCGGTATGGCGACCATATGTCATCTACCGGTATGGCGACCGTATGTCATCTACCGGTATGGCGACCATATGGTCATCTACTGACGTGGCGACAGCATGATAATCTTCTGGCATGGCGACCTTGTGGTCATTTACTGACGTAGCGACCGTATGGTCATCTAATGACGTGGCGACCGTATGGCCATCTACTGGCGTTGCGACCGTATTGTTATCTACTGACGTGGTGACAGTATGGTTATCTACAGGTATGGCGACAGTATGTTTATCTACTGACGTGGCGACCGTATAGCTATCTACTGACTTGGCCACCGTTTGGTCATCTACTGATATGGCGACCGTATGATCATCTACTGACATGGCGACCGTATGGTCTTCTACAGGCATGGTGACCGTATGTCATATACAGGCATGGCGACCGTATGATCATCTACCGGTATGGCGACCGTATGATCATCTACCGGTATGGCGACCATATGTCATCTACCGGCATGGCGACCATATGTCATATACCGGCATGGCGACCGTATGATCATCTACCGGTATGGCGACCATATGTCATCTACAGGCATGGCGACCATATGTCATCTACCGGCATGGCGACCATATGATCATCTACCGGCATGGCGACCGTACGATCATCTACCGGCATGGCGACCGTATGATCATCTACCGGCATGGCGACCGTGTGATCATCTACAGGCATGGCGACCGTATGATCATCTACCGTCATGGCAACCGTATGATCATCTACCGGCATGGCGACCGTATGATCATCTACCGACATGGCGACCGTACGATCATCTACCGGCATGGCGACCGTATGATCATCTACCGGCATGGCGACCGTGTGATCATCTACAGGCATGGCGACCGTATGATCATCTACCGGTATGGCGACCGTATGATCATCTACCGGTATGGCGACCGTATGTTATCTACCGGTATGGCGACCGTACGATCATCTACCGGTATGGCGACGGTACGATCATCTACCGGTATGGCGACCGTACGATCATCTACCGGTATGGCGACCGTATGATCATCTACCGGCATGGCGACCGTGTAATCTTCTACAGGAATGGCGACCGTATGATCATCTACCGGTATGGCGACCGTATGATCATCTACCGGTATGGCGACCATATGTCATCTACCGGCATGGCGACCATATGTCATCTACCGGCATGGCGACCGTATGATCATCTACCGGTATGGCGACCATATGTCATCTACAGGCATGGCGACCATATGTCATCTACCGGCATGGCGACCATATGATCATCTACCGGCATGGCGACCGTACGATCATCTACCGGCATGGCGACCGTATGTTATCTACCGGTATGGCGACCGTACGATCATCTACCGGTATGGCGACCGTACGATCATCTACCGGTATGGCGATCGTACGATCATCTACCGTTATGGCGACCGTATGATCATCTACCGGTATGGGGAACGTATGTCTTCTACCGGTATGGCGACCGTACGATCATCTACCGGTATGGCGACCGTATGTTATCTACCGGTATGGCGACCATATGTCATCTACCGGCATGGCGACCGTATGATCATATACAGGCATGGCGACAGTATGGTCTTCTACAGGCATGGTGACCGTATGTCATCTACAGGCATGGCGACCGTATGATCATCTACCGGTATGGCGACCGTATGATCATCTACCGGTATGGCGACCATAAGTCATCTACCGGCATGGCGACCATATGTCATCTACCGGCATGGCGACCATATGTCATCTACCGGCATGGCGACCATATGTCATCTACCGGCCTGGCGACCGTACGATCATATACCGGCATGGCGACCGTACGATCATTTACCGGTATGACGACCGTATGGTCTTCTACAGGCATGGCGACCGTACGATCATCTACCGGCATGGCGACCGTACGATCATCTACCGGTATGGCGACCGTATGGTCATCTACAGGCATGGCGACCGTATGTCATCTACCGGCATGGCGACCGTACGTCATATACAGGTATGGCGACAATATGTCATCTACCTGCATGTCGACCGTAGGATCATCTACCGGCATGGCGACCGTACGATCATCCACCGGTATGGCGACCGTATGGTCATCTACAGGCATGGCGACAATATGTCATCTACCGGCATGGCGACCGTACGACCATCTACCGGCATGGCGACCGTATGATCATCTACCGGTATGGCGACCATATGTCATCTACCGGCATGGCGACCATATGTCATCTATCGGCATGGCGACCATATGTCATCTACCGGCATGGCGACCGTACGATCATCTACCGGCATGGCGACCGTATGATCATCTACCGGCATGGCGACCGTACGATCATCTACCTGTTTGGCGACCGTATGGTCTTCTACAGGCATGGCGACCGTATGGTCATCTACAGGCATGGCGACCATATGTACTCTACCGGCATGGCGACCATATGATCATCTACCGGTATGGCGACCGTATGTCATCTACCGGTATGGCGACCGTATGTTATCTACCGGTATGGCGACCATATGTCATCTACCGGCATGGCGACCGTATGATCATCTACAGGCATGGCGACCGTATGGTCTTTTACAGGCATGGTGACAGTATGTCATCTACAGGCATGGCGACCGTATGATCATCTACCGGTATGGCGACCGTATGTTCATCTACCGGTATGGCGACCATATGTCATCTACCGGCATGCCGACCATATGATCATCTACCGGCATGGCGACCGTACGATCATCTACCGGCATGGCGACCGTACTATCACATACCGGCATGGCGACCGTATGATCATCTACCGGCATGGCGACCGTGTGATCATCTACAGGCATGGCGACCGTATGATCATCTACCGGTATGGCGACCGTATGATCATCTACCGGTATGGCGACCGTACGATCATCTACCGGTATTGCGACCGTACGATCATCTACCGGTATGGCGACCGTACGATCATCTACCGGTATGGCGACCGTATGATCATCTACCGGTATGGGGACCGTATGTCATATACCGGTATGGCGACCGTACGATCATCTACCGGTATGGCGACCGTATGTTATCTACCGGTATGGCGACCATATGTCATCTACCGGCATGGCGACCGTATGATCATCTACAGGCATGGCGACCGTATGGTCTTCTACAGGCATGGTGACCGTATGTCATCTACAGGCATGGCGACCGTATGATCATCTACCGGTATGGCGACCGTATGATCATCTACCGGTATGGCGACCATATGTCATCTACCGGCATGGCGACCATATGTCATCTACCGGCATGGCGACCGTATGATCATCTACCGGTATGGCGACCATATGTCATCTACCGGCATGGCGACCATATGTCATCTACCGGCATGGCGACCGTATGGTCATCTACAGGCATGGCGACCATATGTCATCTACCGGCATGGCGACCATATGATCATCTACCGGTATGGCGACCGTATGTTCATCTACCGGTATGGCGACCATATGTCATCTATCGGTATGGCGACCGTATGTCATCTACCGGTATGGCGACCATATGGTCATCTACTGACGTGGCGACAGCATGATAATCTTCTGGCATGGCGACCTTGTGGTCATTTACTGACGTAGCGACCGTATGGTCATCTAATGACGTGGCGACCGTATGGCCATCTACTGGCGTTGCGACCGTATTGTTATCTACTGACGTGGTGACAGTATGGTTATCTACAGGTATGGCGACAGTATGTTTATCTACTGACGTGGCGACCGTACAGCTATCTACTGACTTGGCCACCGTTTGGTCATCTACTGATATGGCGACCGTATGATCATCTACTGACATGGCGACCGTATGGTCTTCTACAGGCATGGTGACCGTATGTCATATACAGGCATGGCGAACGTATGATCATCTACCGGTATGGCGACCGTATGATCATCTACCGGTATGGCGACCATATGTCATCTACCGGCATGGCGACCATATGTCATCTACCGCCATGGCGACCGTATGATCATCTACCGGTATGGCGACCATATGTCATCTACAGGCATGGCGACCATATGTCATCTACCGGCATGGCGACCATATGATCATCTACCGGCATGGCGACCGTACGATCATCTACCGGCATGGCGACCGTATGATCATCTACCGGCATGGCGACCGTGTGATCATCTACAGGCATGGCGACCGTATGATCATCTACCGTCATGGCAACCGTATGATCATCTACCGGCATGGCGACCGTATGATCATCTACCGACATGGCGACCGTACGATCATCTACCGGCATGGCGACCGTATGATCATCTACCGGCATGGCGACCGTGTGATCATCTACAGGCATGGCGACCGTATGATCATCTACCGGTATGGCGACCGTATGATCATCTACCGGTATGGCGACCGTATGTTATCTACCGGTATGGCGACCGTACGATCATCTACCGGTATGGCGACGGTACGATCATCTACCGGTATGGCGACCGTACGATCATCTACCGGTATGGCGACCGTATGATCATCTACCGGTATGGCGACCGTATGTCATCTACCGGTATGGCGACCGTACGATCATCTACCGATATGGCGACCATATGTTATCTACCGGTATGGCGACCGTATGTCATCTACCGGCATGGCGACCGTATGATCATCTACCGGTATGGCGACAATATGTCATCTACCGGTATGGCGACCGTATGTCATCTACCGGTATGGCGACCGTATGATCATCTACAGGCATGGCGACCATATGTCATCTACCGGTATGGCGACCGTACGATCATCTACCGTATGGCGACCGTACGATCATCTACAGGCATGGCGACCATATGTCATCTACCGGTATGGCGACCGTATGTCATCTACCGGTATGGCGACCGTGTGATCATCTACAGGTATGGCGACCATATGTCATCTACCGACATGGCGACCGTATGATCATCTACCGGTATGGCGCCAATATGGTCATCTACTGACGTGGCGACAGCATGCTAATCTTCTGGCATGGCGAACTTGTGGTCATTTACTGACGTAGCGACCGTATGGTCATCTAATGACATGGCGACCGTATGGCCATCTACTGGCGTTGCGACCGTATGGTTATCTACTGACGTGGCGACAGTATGGTTATCTACAGGTATGGCGAAAGTATGTTTATCTACTGACGTGGCGACCGTATAGCTATCTACTGACTTGGCCACCGTTTGGTCATCTACTGATATGGCGACCGTATGATCATCTACTGACATGGCGACCGTATGTTCTCAACAACTTTGTTTATTAGTTTAAAGTTATTGAGGCAAATATTTGGAAAATAAAAGACCATATCATAGGAAATTACAGTGTGTAGACATTTGCATTTTAACCGATGTAATGTCGCTTTAACCGATGTAATGTCGCTTTGACCGATGTAATGTCGTTTAAACCGATGTAATGTCGCTTTAACCGATGTAATGTCGCTTTAAGCATTTGAATATGCTAAATGATTATGTCTCTGTTTAAATGCTTTACTACAGAATAGAGCTAGCCTGTTTAAATGCTTTACTACAGAATAGAGCTAGCCTGTTTAGTCATCCTGGGGTTCTATGCTACAGGCGTGCAGAACGGACGAGCATCTACTGACGAGGGACCCGAATGGTCATCTGCCGAATCATATCAACTCGAACGTGATCGTCCCATCCGGTAGATGTATTCCTGGACAGGATTAGCCGACCTAAGCGGTTAGCATGAACTAAGCAATATGTGCGAGGTTCCTCGCTCAATGAAACTACATAGGCGGCATAATATAACATAATATACTATAATATAATCGGATATGAGTTTACTAAACATGAACTGTATACATCTACGTACTGTTCATGTATACAATACATACAATGTCCAGCTTAATTAAGCGTCATCCCAATATGTCAGACTAAATATATTCTTGTTAAAAAGATATATAGGATAGTTGTGTTAATTAGTGTAATATATTTATTTCATCGAGTGAACTGATCACCAATAGTTGAGGAAAAACATATTAGATGACAGGATGAACTAACATGCACTGTTACATGAAGAAGCACGATGAGCTTTCCAATGGTGCTGGCTAATATATGTCATCCATTTTAACTCCATCATTTCACTACGATCTATAACCGGGTTAGAAGAACGTTCGAAACAAAAACTAGCTATCATGTAACTTTATATTTTCTGCTTGATGTAAGTATTGAAAACGACAGACAAAACAAATTTAGTATAACAACTATTTATAACTACAATGATACGGTTCATGATTGTTGTCAAAAAATAGCTAAGACACAAAGTACATTATTACATGCAACCGCGGAGGAATACGAAACACAAGCTATGGGAATGAAGAGTGCCTCTTCCAATGTTTCAAAATGGTGAAAAACAGTATTTAGTTTCACTGAAAAAAAAATTCAATCATTCATTGGAAAGCAACTAGTCGGATAGTCATGTAACCTTTTACGATGGTGGCTCGTCATCGTGGTTGAGCTTCAACGGTAAATCGTTTATTGTAACACTAATTAAGCAATGAAACTAAATGTCAGCGTCGCTGGGACGATACCTTCATTGAAGCACTCATGTCATTATCTCCTTTACTTTGCGCACGACGGGTCTGTCGTCCGTTTGTGATTTTCAGTCAGCTATTAATCAGGATACATACAATACAATATATTTCTGAATGTGTGTTTCTGTGCAAATATATGTACATGCAGTATATTCAGTCTGACTATCAATATCGCCGATAATTCTGCGATTACGTCTCATTCAGGATGCGGCGATAAAAGTCCGGAATCCGTCCCATTCAGGATGTGGCAGTAAAAGTCCGGAATCCGTCCCATTCAGGATTCGGAAGTAAAAGTCCGGAATCCGTTCCATTCAGGATGCGGAAGTAAAAGTCCGGAATCCGTCCCATTCAGGATGCGGCAGTAAAAGTCTGGAATCCGTCCCATTCAGGATTCGGAAATAAAAGTCCGGAATCCGTCCCATTCAGGATGCGGCCGTAAAAGTCCTGAATCCTGCTTTTTGGTAACAACAATTCGGGCACAATTTAGAACGTTTCTGTGGTTTCCTTATTTCAGTTGTTAGGTTCATGTAGTGGAGTGCTTAAAGTGCCCTACAACTATTCTACATTTCCAAAACCCTTTCAATATGTTATTGCTTTCCAGTGCGGGTTTGATAAAAGTTGTACGGTGTGTGCAACGAATACCATCTAATGAATCAGTGCATTTTGCTATGACGCTTTCCATATTGCGAGCATTGTCATCAAACACTTTTATTATCAATATTAAACTCGGAGGCACATGACTGACGTGTGGATGTCTGTATGTCGTTCTTGCATCTCCCTGGACAAAAGAACATGTATTTCACTTCAGCTCCCAGGGATCATCAATGTGGAATTATGTCACTGAAAATGTAAAGGTAAGCATTTGTCAACCACTGATATTTCTTACTTTCCTTCGCTTGTCTTATTTACATTTACAAAATAGCATTGAGTCTGATCTGCAGATAGATGATAGTGTATTGATACTACTATTGTGTGCGGATGGCATGGCCATTCTGGGTAAATCACCCCACGATTAGATTTGCAAAACAGCATTGACTTACTGCACACATATTATACAAACTGGGGACTCGAGGTTAATATAGCTAAAGCTAAAATGATGGTATTTAGAAAGAGAGGTGGATTACTTGAAAATGAACAGTGGACTTTTAATGGAACACCATCCAAGTCGGAAACACATTTAATGGAACACCATCCAAGTCGGAAACACATTTAATGGAACACCATCCAAGTCGGAAACACATTTAATGGAACACCATCCAAGTCGGAAACACATTTAATGGAACACCATCCAAGTCGGAAACACTTTAATGGAACACCATCCAAGTCGGAAACACATTTAATGGAACACCATCCAAGTCGGAAACACATTTAATGGAACACCATCCAAGTCGGAAACACATTTAATGGAACACCATCCAAGTCGGAAACACATTTAATGGAACACCATCCAAGTCGGAAACACATTTAATGGAACACCATCCAAGTCGGAAACACATTTAATGGAACACCATCCAAGTCGGAAACACATTTAATGGAACACCATCCAAGTAGGAAACACTTTAATTATTTGGGGATAGTGTTGAACTATATCGGCAATTTTTCCATGAATCAAAACTATGTAACTGGTAAAACATTGAAAGCACTTAACATATTATTGTTAAATTGCATAAAAGTTCAAATGAAACCCAAAATTCATTGTCAATTGTTTGATGCCTTTGTTGGTTCTACGTTAAGCTATGGGTCCGAAGTCTGGGTGTTTTTCTAAATATACCGGAATAGAAAGGATGCATTTAAAATTCTGCAAAAGACTTCTTAATGTCCGATGCAGTACACGCACGTCCGGTGTTTATGGTGAATTAGAACGGTATCCACTCTATGTTATACGCTATATTCAAATAATTAAATATTGGTGTAAACTTATTAACACGGATAATATAATTTTAGAAACTGTTTACAAGCAAGTACTTTCAGACTTTAGACTGGGCCGCAAGTTTTAAAATGTTGCTGTGCGACTATGGCTTTGCTTATGTTTTTGAAGAACAAAGCGTAGCTAATCCTTCTTTCTTCATCAGTGTTTTCAAACAACGCATAATTGACTCATTCATACAGCAATGGTACGGTTCTCTCGAAACTTCACCAATACCTGAGAATTATCAATTATTTAAACTTCATTTTGAGTATGAGATTTACTTGGACGTTTTACCAAGTAATTTGAGGTTTTATATATCTAGATTACGCGTATCTGCCCACTCTCTAATAATACAAACTGGTCGCTATGCGCGCAATAGAATACATATAAATGAACGAAATTGCATTAACTGTAATACCAATGACTTAGAAGATGAATATCACTTTGTTTGTGTTTGACCATGCTACATTAACATTCGACATAAGTATTTAAAGCCGTATTATTACAGAAGACCGTCCGTGTATAAATATCCAACTATTAAAAACATCCCATAAATCAATCCTATTTAAATTAGCAAATTATTTTAAAAGAGCTTTGTACCTTTGTACCTGCTGCTGCTACTACTGCTCCTACTGCTGCTGCTAATGTTACTACTGCTGCTGCTACTGCTGCTGCTACTGCTAATACTACGACTGTTACTGCTGCTACTGCTGCTACTGCTACTGATGTTACTGCTGCTACTGCTGCTATTGCTACTGTTACTGCTGCTACTGCTACTGCTGCTGTTACTACTACTGCTACTTCTGCTACTGCTGATACTGCTAATGCTACTGCTGTTACTACTGCTACTACTGCTATTACTGCTGCTACTGCTATTATTGCTCCTACTACTGCTACTAATGCTGCTGCTACTGCTACTGCTACTACTGTTACTGCTACTACTACTATTATTGCTGCTGCTGCTACTGCTGCTACTACTACTGCTGCTACTGCTGCTGCTGCTACTGCTGCTGCTACTGCTACTGATGCTACTGATGCTACTGCTGCTACTTCTGCTACTGCTGCTGATGCTACTGCTGATTCTGCTACTGCTACTGCTACTGCTGCTGCTGCTACTGCTGCTATTACTGCTACTTCTACTGCTGGTACTGCTACTGCTACTGCGGCTACTGCTTCTGCCATTGCTGCTGCTGCTACTGCTGCTGCTACTGCTGTTATTACTGCTACTACTGCTACTGCTGCTGCTACTGCTGCTGCTACTGCTGCTGCTGCTACTACTGCTCCTACTGCTGCTGCTAATGTTACTACTGCTGCTACTGATGCTACGACTGCTACTGCTGCTACTGCTAATGCTACTGCTGCTACTACTACTGCTGCTGCTGCTACTGCTACTGCTGCTGCTACTACTTCTGCTGCTACTGCTGCTGCTACTGCTACCAATGCTGCCACTACTGCTCCTACTGCTGCTGCTAATGTTACTACTGCTGCTACTGATGCTACGACTGCTACTGCTGCTACTACTACTGCTGCTACTACTGTTGTTGCTACTGCTACTGCTGCTACTGATACTACTACTGCTACTGCTACTGCTGCTACTACTGCTACTACTGCTACTGCTGTTACTGCTGCTGCTTCTACTGCTACTGTTGCTGCTGCTGCTTCTGCTACTGCTACTGCTTCTGCTACTGCTACTGCTACTACTGCTACTTCTACTACTACTGCTACTGCTACTGCTACTACTACTGCTATTACTGCTACTACTGCTACTACTGCTACTGCTGTTACTGCTGCTGCTTCTACTGCTACTGCTGCTGCTGCAGCTTCTGCTACTGCTACTGCTACTGCTACTACTTCTACTGCTACTGCTACTACTACTTCTATTACTGCTACTACTGCTACTTCTACTGCTACTGCTACTACTACTGCTACTACTGCTAGTATATTCTTCAGAAAAGTGGACATGATCCAATCGGAGTGTAAAAGAGACATGTTTAAATTCAAAAGAATACAGCAGATTATTTAATCGAGTATCAGTTTATTACTATACTGTTAATGCACAGTTATTACATCAGTGCATATTTGCATTTAAAATAATGCCATGCTTTGGAAGGTGATGGCGGCATTTTTAACGTCTGTTCCAATAATAAAATATACAACGAATGGCAATGTGACTTACTGTACTGAAATATGTCGCGCTGTTAAAGTTTACACATGTATAAATTTGTCTGTTTGTTTTTGAGTTTAAAGTCACCAAACAGCTTAGGTCATATGGTGACTCTCAAGCTATTATTGGTGGAGGAACTTCGAAGAACAATTTCTGAAAAATGACGCCTAAATGTGACGTTGATTATGCACGTTGACCACCTGGGTCAGTATGGACTATTGGTGTACATGTGTATGAATTTATATGAAACTGTTGGATCTTGTGTGTCAAGATAAATTTTATTCTGAGTCGGCAAGATATCAACAAACTGTTCGTTAGTTGTTTGATTTTAATTTTTCTGTAAATTTATTTACTTTGTTAAAGGGAATTAAGTCGAGGTCGGTTCCGTACTCTAGTCATACCGGGGGTCCACTAATAATAATTAGTTGTTTGTGTGTATGTTGCATTAATGTCAAACCCAATGCGCGGACCTAGACATGTTTCATGTTTCATATTTTATTGCTTATTTATATACAATAAAATTACAAATATAAACATGATAACTATATAAGCAAAATGATACAACTGCAATGCTATGCTTATATTTGAACACTGTAAGAATAAAACCTAGAAGCAAATGGGTTGGGCAACAAGTTTTACCAACATTAGCGAGCAATCTCTTCAGGAGACGTCGTTCATATGGGCAACCGACGATAAATGCGACGATAAAAGCGACGATAAATAAACGTAAAACACCACCACTAAGCAATGTGTGTGAGATCCCTTGCTCAATGATGTTTGATGCACAATATGTCTACGTTCACGCGAGCGTTTTGACATTAGAGGTAGATAGACAAATATACACTACATACGTGGCCTGGCCCGATTCCAAATCCGACGCTCTACCACTGGATCACGGACGCCACAGTTGAAACAAAAGTTTGATTCAAAAATGCTTTGAATTGCGATAAAGTCTAAGCGCCGGGAATTTAAACTCGAAATGAGAAACTGGTTCCTTGTTTTCATATCTCCATACATGGAGTAGACGGGTTACCTGTTAACAATGAGAAACTGGTTCCTTGTTTTCATATCCCCACACATGGAGTAGACGGGTTACCTGTTAACAATGAGAAACTTGTGCCTTGTTTTCATATCTCCACACATGGAGTAGACGGGTTACCTGTTAACAATGAGAAACTTGTGCCTTGTTTTCATATCTCCATACATGGAGTAGACGGGTTACCTGTTAACAATGAGAAACTGGTGCCTTGTTTTCATATCTCCATACATGGAGTAGACGGGTTACATGTTAACAATGAGAAACTGGTGCCTTGTTTTCATATCTCCATACATGGAGTAGACGGGTTACATGTTAACAATGAGAAACTGGTGCCTTGTTTTCATATCTCCATACATGGAGTAGACGGGTTACATGTTAACAAACCGGAAATTTACGATTGTTTATATGCAAACTATATTTGGTGATCGTGCTCGTTGCCGTAGAGGGGGATCAATCCCGATTCGCTTAACTCGACAATCTTGAATCGATTCCCTATACACAGTTCCCGTGTGACTGTGGCTGCCATTTTGAATGGCAAAGTTGATCAGATATTATATACAATATATAGTAGCGTGATTTTGTTTTCTTCATAAAATATTTATTTTTTATCCCATCACCATGGTTCATACATTATTGGAAAGCTCTCAATGGACATATTTTTTGTATCGTTTCACAAATTTAGTATCAATAACGAATACATAATAATTTACCTGTATATTAATATTTCAACTGTGAAAATAGACTTTCAAAAATAGGTGCAAGTTAAGTTCTTATAATTTATAATCCATACATCATTGTCAAAATATAAATTAATATTTCAAAAGTACATTTCAATACCTTTAAAATCATATTAAATTTTATATTAAAAAACCAAAATGAATAAAGTTATTGCAATTAAAGAATTACTAGTAAAATCATGAAATTGCCGTTAATAAAACTTGCCAGTCAAAGTGGCTGCCAAGATAAGATCTTATTAGTGTTTTTGACTGCCGTGGGAACTATGTAATACTTAGATATGAATCTTAACCTATTTGTTTATCGTTATGTGCCTACCACAACACTGTCTAACACCCAGGTTGATATGCTGTATGTTCCAGTGTGTGTATTCCGTTTGTTTATCGTTATTTGCCTACCACAACACTGTCTAAAACCCAGGTTGATATGCTGTATGTTCCAATGTGTGTATTCCGTTTATTTATCGTCACTACCGGTTGCCTCCTGAAGAGATTAGTCATATTAGATTATTGGAGGATAGTGCAATGATACAGAGAGAGACCTTTTCCAGAGTCTCCTATGGTTCTGTTACGTGCACGGTGTAAAGCAGCGACACGAAGCATCGGTTTAATGTCCCATCTGAAAGACTGTTAATTTTATTAGGGTCAAACGGGGGATCGAACCTGCGATCCTGGATTAGGAGTCCAACGTGTTAACCACTGGACTACAGATCAGTCTGTTTTTCCTGTCTGATATTACGTTGTTGGTTTGATACGGTCACGAGCGCGTATCAAACAAGAAAAAGCTATATCATAGCTAGTTCCGGAGAAAATAACGCATGCTAGTTTGTTTACTTCTTGTACAGTCAAAATTGACAGATAACAGATGTTAATAGTTTCGTGGTACTATTTCAATCGTTTTCGTGTATCTAATTCAGTAAGTGTGAGTAATTCCTGATAAATGGATAACGGAGAGCAGGATTGCGAGTATTAAATGTTCAAATTCATATCAATGTAATCAATCCAGCATATGTATAGACCATCAGTCTCGGGCTGATATATCAAGTTATCGAGGGTCGATATCAATACCGATATGAAACTAGCCACGTAATAAAGTATTACGTAGACATACAAATTGTAAAGTTAAATATGACGATCGGTGAGTAAATCATGTTACGACCTAGTCCACGTTGAAATGTGCATCGGGACTTAGTTGGAACATGTTGTATTTCCTCTCTGGACGTTATAGAATCAACATCGAAGTAAGATTTAAATATAGGAATAGCGTTGGAAATTGTGTTGCACATAGACGGTTCTAGTACATAGATGTACGTGAACACTATATCTGTTGTCGCACTCACCGACATATTTATTTTGTTATACCGAACAATCAACAATCGGCTAGCTCAGGCTATATGTTGACTGATACAATAAGTATCGATAGTATATTTACATTGTTCTGTTTTACCGAAACAAATTTCAACAAAACATTCTTCGAGACTACATAAAAACAAGATGGCGGCATAACAAATAAAATCACATTGAAATTAAACGGTAAAGTCCGAGTAGCGTGATTTTGTTCCGAATGAGGATATTCAGAGGTGAGACATTGCCATGAGACATGGAAATATGTCTCCCTCTCGGTTATGACAAACTGTGCATGGGGTAGTCACTCGAGGTATAACAAACTGTGCATGGGTAGTAACGCGAGGTATAACAAACTTTGCATGGGGTAGTCACGCGAGGTATAACAAACTTTGCATGGGGTAGTCACTCGAGGTTTGACAAACTTTGCATGGGGTAGTCACTCGAGGTTTGACAAACTGTGCATGGGGTAGTCACGCGAGGTATAACAAACTTTGCATGGGGTAGTCACGCGAGGTATAACAAACTGTGCATGGGGTAGTTACTCGAGGTTTGACAAACTTTGCATGGGGTAGTCACGCGAGGTTTGACAAACTTTGCATGGGGTAGTCACGCGAGGTTTGACAAACTGTGCATGGGGTAGTCACGCGAGGTATAACAAACTTTGCATGGGGTAGTCACGCGAGGTATAACAAACTGTGCATGGGGTAGTCACGCGAGGTATAGCAAACTGTGCATGGGGTAGTCATGCGAGGTATAACAAACTGTGCATAGGGTAGTCACGCGAGGCATAACAAACTGTGCATGGGGTAGTCACGCGAGGTATAACAAACTGTGCATGGGGTAGTCACGCGAGGTATAACAAACTGTGCATGGGGTAGTCACGCGAGGTATAACAAACTGTGCACGGGGTAGTTACATGAGGTATAACAAACTTTGCATGGGGTAGTCACTCGAGGTTTGACAAACTTTGCATGGGGTAGTCACGCGAGGTATAACAAACTTTGCATGGGGTAGGCACGCGAGGTTTGACAAACTTTGCATGGGGTAGTCACGCGAGGTATAACAAACTTTGCATGGGGTAGTCACGCGAGGTCTAACAAACTTTGCATGGGGTAGTCACTGGAGGTATAACAAACTTTGCATGGGGTAGTCACTCGAGGTATAACAAACTGTGCACGGGGTAGTCACGCGAGGTATAACACACTTTGCATAGGGTAGTCACTCGAGGTTTGACAAAGTGTGCATGGGGTAGTCACGCGAGGTATAACAAACTTTGCATGGGGTAGTCACTCGATGTATAACAAACTTTGCATGGGGTAGTCACTCGATGTATAACAAACTTTGCATGGGGTAGTCACTCGAGGTTTGACAGACTTTGCATGGGGTAGTCACGCGAGGTATAACAAACTGTGCATGGGGTAGTCACGCGAGGTTTGACAAACTGTGCATGGGGTAGTCACTCGAGGTATAACAAACTTTGCATGGGGTAGTCACTCGAGGTTTGACAAACTTTGCATGGGGTAGTCACGCGAGGTATAACAAACTGTGCATGGGGTAGTCACGCGAGGTATAACAAACTGTGCATGGGGTAGTTACTCGAGGTTTGACAAACTGTGCATGGGGTAGTCACTCGAGGTTTGACAAACTTTGCATGGGGTAGTCACGCGAGGTATAACAAACTGTGCATGGGGTAGTTACTCGAGGTTTGACAAACTGTGCATGGGGTAGTCAGGCGAGGTATAACAAACGGTGCATGGGGTAGTCACGCGAGGTTTGACAAACTGTGCATGGGGTAGTCACGCGAGGTATAACAAACTGTGCATGGGGTAGTTACTCGAGGTTTGACAAACTGTGCATGGGGTAGTCACTCTAGGTTTGACAAACTTTGCATGGGGTAGTCACGCGAGGTATAACACACTTTGCATGGGGTAGTCACTCGAGGTTTGACAAACTTTGCATGGGGTAGTCACGCGAGATATAACAAACTGTGCATGGGTAGTCACTCGAGGTTTGACAAACTTTGCATGGGGTACTCACGCGAGGTATAACAACCTTTGCATGGGGTAGTTACTCGAGGTTTGACAAACTTTGCATGGGGTAGTCACGCGAGGTATAACAAACTGTGCATGGGGTAGTCACTCGAGGTATAACACACTTTGCATAGGGTAGTCACTCGAGGTTTGACAAAGTGTGCATGGGGTAGTCACGCGAGGTATAACAAACTTTGCATGGGGTAGTCACGCGAGGTATAACAAACTTTGCATAGGGTAGTCACTCGAGGTTTGACAAACTGTGCATGGGGTAGTCATTCGAGGTTTGACAAACTTTGCATGGGGTAGTCACGCGAGGTATAACAAACTGTGCATGGGGTAGTCACTCGAGGTTTGACAAACTTTGCATGGGGTAGTCACGCGAGGTATAACAAACTTTGCATGGGGTAGTTATTCGAGGTTTGACAAACTTTGCATGGGGTAGTCACGCGAGGTATAACAAACTGTGCATGGGGTAGTCACTTGAGGTATAACACACTTTGCATAGGGTAGTCACTCGAGGTTTGACAAACTGTGCATGGGGTAGTCACGCGAGGTATAACAAACTTTACATGGGGTAGTCACGCGAGGTATAACAAACTTTGCATAGGGTAGTCACTCGAGGTTTGACAAACTGTGCATGGGGTAGTCATTCGAGGTTTGACAAACTTTGCATGGGGTAGTCACGCGAGGTATAACAAACTTTGCATAGGGTAGTCACTCGAGGTTTGACAAACTGTGCATGGGGTAGTCACGCGAGGTATAGCAAACTGTGCATGGGGTAGTCACGCGAGGTTTGACAAACTGTGCATGGGGTAGTCACTCGAGGTATAACAAACTTTGCATGGGGTAGTCACTCGAGGTTTGACAAACTTTGCATGGGGTAGTCACGCGAGGTATAATAAACTGTGCATGGGGTAGTCACGCGAGGTTTGACAAACTGTGCATGGGGTAGTCACGCGAGGTATAACAAACTGTGCATGGGGTAGTTACTCGAGGTTTGACAAACTGTGCATGGGGTAGACACTCGAGGTTTGACAAACTTTGCATGGGGTAGTCATGCGAGGTATAACAAACTGTGCATGGGATAGTTACTCGAGGTTTGACAAACTGTGCATGGGGTAGTCACGCGAGGTATAACAAACGGTGCATGGTTTAGTCACGCGAGGTTTGACAAACTGTGCATGGGGTAGTCACGCGAGGTATAACAAACTGTGCATGGGGTAGTCACGCGAGGTATAACAAACTGTGCATGGGGTAGTCACGCGAGGTTTGACAAACTTTGCATGGGGTAGTCACGCTAGGTATAACAAACTGTGCATGGGGTAGTCACGACGTTTGACAAACTTTGCATGGGGTAGTCACGCGAGGTATAACAAAATTTGCATGGGGTAGTCACTCGAGGTTTGACAAACTTTGCATGGGGTAGTCACGCGAGGTATAACAAACTGTGCATGGGGTAGTCACGCGAGGTATAACAAACTGTGCATGGGGTAGTTACTCGAGGTTTGACAAACTGTGCATGGGGTAGACACTCGAGGTTTGACAAACTTTGCATGGGGTAGTCATGCGAGGTATAACAAACTTTGCATAGGGTAGTCACTCGAGGTTTGACAAACTTTGCCTGGGGTAGTCACGCGAGGTATAACAAACTGTGCACGGGGTAGTCACGCGAGGTTTGACAAAATGTGCATGGGGTAGTCACTCGAGGTATAACAAACTTTGCATGGGGTAGTCACTCGAGGTTTGACAAACTTTGCATTGGGTAGTCACGCGAGGTATAACAAACTGTTCATGGGGTTTTCACTCGAGGTATTACACACTTTGCATAGGGTAGTCACTCGAGGTTTGACAAACTGTGCCTGGGGTAGTCACGCGAGGTATAACAAACGTTGCATGGGGTAGTCATTCGAGGTTTGACAAACTTTGCATGGGGTAGTCACGCGAGGTATAAAAATCTTTGCATGGGGTAGTCACGCGAGGTATAACAAACTTTGCATGGGGTAGTCACTCGAGGTATAACAAATTTGCATCGGGTAGTTACGCGAGGTATAACAAACTTTGTTATTGCAAGTTCTCTCTCTCCGTTATGAGGAATAAAGGAACTTCTGATAAATTGCGAAATATTTTCACTTACGAGTTGCGAAATATTTAATAAAAATAAAATATGATGCAATTCCAGTGTTGATATACCAGATGTTGCGCAAACACGTCATAGAAAAGGGGCGGGACGTAACTATTTAAACAGTGATTAGGCTTGTCAATCAAACGATCTAAAGTGGCCAGACTGTAGTACTGTACTTGTGAGTAGGTAATTCGTTGAATCTCTTGTAAATATATTCCATACCAATGAAAACGGTTATTCGGTAGTGTATTAGAATGACAGAATTGGTTACTATACGTATGATGCTGTCAGCAGGGATTGTTCAAACATAAATGTGGGCTAAACGTATAACAGCACTAACATTCACTGGAAAGCATGAACGAAATGGATTTCTGATTATTGTGTAATATAGGAATTTAGTTAATCGTTAGGCCAACAATGTCCATTATACCTTCTATGTTTTAATAAATATGGGATATTTGTTTGTTACAGTGTATGATGGAATTATATTTCACATATGAAAAAGTTTATAAAGTTTAAGCGATTGTGAAACAAGCTGTAATGACTTATATTAATCACTCTCGTTGGCGCAGACGAGAGCGTAACTATGGTCATTCGTGTGGGAGGATACTTGAGTACCCGGAGAAACCCCACATGTCCGAGCTGGCCACCACCGTACCATCTCACATACTTCCCGGTCTGAGGATCGAACCCGAGTGGCATTGATGAGAACCGAGCGCGCTAACCACTGCGCTATTCGGACATCCTCGAATGAACATTGAAAGCAATCTTATCAATAGTGCCGCTTGTCATGAGCGATAATATTGCATGTGAATGAGTGACATTAAAGTCGATCACAGTTTCGTTTTATTTTAGGTTGAGGTGTTTTATGATTCACTATTCACTCGTGCCATAAATGGCGCTAGTACGTCAACATTTTTAAAATGAAACCGTTAGCTTATACAAATTTAAGGTCTTACAACTTATATTAATCACTCCCGCCACGAGAGAGAGAGAGAGAGATAGAGAGAGAGAGAGAGAGAGAGGAGGAGGAAATGCGGAATTTAAATGCCTTGCCTAAGGGCACATTCGTAACGGCTACATAATCAAGTCTTTACAGACGGATATGTAGTCCAGTGCTAACACGCTGGACTGGTAATCCAGGGATCGCAGGTTCGATCCGCCGTCTGAGCCTAATACAATTAACATTCTTTCAGATGGGACTTTAAACCGAGGTATCGTGTCGGTGCTGTACATCGTGCGCGTAAAAGAACAAGAGACGACTCTGGAATGGGTCTCTGTCTGTATCATTGCACTATCCTCCAACAATCTGAAATGACTAAACTATTCAGGAGGCGTCGCTCATATTGGCAACCGGTAGCGACGATAAATAAACGTAAAACACACACAATGCAGTGATTTATAGGAGCTATGCTATTTATACGTAGCATGTGTATTGTTATGAATTTTGCGATGCAATGTCAACCACGCTCCTAAATGCGATGCTCTATTGCCATTGGAAACTTTCATCCGCTTTCTATCATACAGGTAGTTTCCGTTTAAAATAAATGTTTAAGTGAACGACAGAATTATTATTTTCACTCATGGCTAGCGACCCTCGTGGTAATAACGTTTCATTGTTCAGTTGGTGAAATATAATACCATCATAAACAAACAAGGAATAAATACCGTATATTTCTTTTCAAAAGCGACATTACATCGCAAAATTCACAACAATACACATGCTACGTATAAATTCTTCTGAAATAAATTATTATTATTCATCAATCAATAAGCAGTGCTTTTGTGGTCTACAAACTAACAAACGTGAAACTAGGATTTCATATAACGGTCTACCACGCCCCGGAATTTACTTGGAGTCTATGCTAAACGCGTTATATTGTAGTTTAGAGATAATTTCAATCAAATTAGTCTTTAAAAAAATATGCGCAGACACAAAAGTGCGCGATATAGCGGTAATTCGGTACCATAACTCGTGTTATTCGGGATATACGCGTTGTATTAAGCAATGATGTTGAACCTCTTTACATTACTTAGTTATATCAATAAACGTCCGCTTGTTTATTAGTTCATATTCTACTACAAATAGTGTGGGGGAGATATACCATATAATAGAACATTATATTCTGTAGTTGTTTGCGTTGTCACCGATGTCGCTTTAAGCCGAGAATGTTTCAAACTGTCTGACTACCCAAACAGTGGGTGACAGGGAATTATTAATTGTGTAATTCTACTTAAGAAATCATATTGTCTTTAAGTTATTTAATGGCGAATAAAACAAACATGGTTTAGAGTTCTGACCCGCACTAATTAAATCAAGCAAGCCGTAGGCCTTAGTAGTTATTATCGGTGTTCAGAACGACAAACCATGTTTTATACGCCAATAAATATCTCAAATGTAAATATTATTTCGATTATAACATGACCACAGTGTGTAAATGGCGTAACAATACCTGGCGTTATTTTAGAGTGCGTAATTGACGTTAATAAACTACAAAATTAATTTTAATACTAAACGTGCTAGAAAATTACGTCACGTTTGACGTTAAGCCCTAATCAATGTTGCATATTTAAACACGGTAAATTTCTTCTTTGCGTCCATAATATCGAGCCATGTTAGAATGATGGATAACGCATAGATGATTTTAAATGCATCTATATTATTTACTTCTTAAAATTACATAATAAAACTATATGTACAAACAATCGGAACATATATTTAGCTTTTCATTTTAAGAATTAAAGTACTAGTTCTTACTATTTTCTCAGCGTTCGTCAGTGAAGTAAGAGGATTCTCTTTGTACGAATTGGTGATGTCGAAGTATTTCTTTGACTCCCAACAGTTAATATACACGTAAGCTTGTTGAGTCAAAATCTGATGTGACAGAAAGTTGCTACAGTTGACGACCACCACTATCTCACCATATCGTAATTGTTTTGTATCCGTTATGTTGCTGTAGGATGTTATGTTACCTGTCACGACCTTAATGTCTCCAGTGCCACTATTATCATAATCAAACACGCATGTAAGATTTCCAAGTGGGAGATCTCCGGAGGGATCAACAAGTTTTACATCAAAAATAATTGAGACACTCCATGGGTGGTAGGAGATATTCGGGCTATTGTGGACAAGTTCCAAGTTTGCCACGGAATTTTCCAATATCAGCGTTTCGGAATGAACAAATGCTGTATCAGTTGAGATAATCAATACCGGTAGCTGGTTAGTACAGGTTACTGTACATGGGTACACATTCGCATCGAGTGTATGTGTTTCATAATGCGTAGTATTCACGAGTGAACCAAATTCTGTTGGCATCATATCAAAATGAAATGTTGACTGCATTGAAGAGTAGCCAAAGTCTATTTCACATACTACTGTACCCATTGGTAATGTCGCTGCATCATTAACGCTGACGGTAACTTCCAACGCTTGCGTTGCAAACTGAGGCGAGTCTGACACGACCACGGAGAAGCTGTTGACAGCGTAAATAGCCTCAGTTACTATTTCTTTCCTATAATGACTCACATAGTTATAAATATCTATCCGTATTGTACGAGTGCCGGCTTCTGTTACCATATGTTGAAGCCTATATTCAGATATAAATCCAATACAACAATATCCTTTTATACCCACAAAGTTATCTGTACCGTTTTCAACAGTAATTGAAACTGTCAGGTCGCTACCTTTTGCTAATGTAATCACTACATCAAAATACATATCTATCAATATGTACGTCTTGTTTGTGTCCTCTTGCACAGGATATTGGGCTAATGCTATAGTAACTACTTCTATCGCTTCCTGTATAGCAAGCACAGAATACTTCATAATTCCTGATATTACAAACGGATTTGCAATATTTAATTCTAATCCATAGAGTCCAGACTCTGGAAAGTTAGTTGCACTAATATTGAAAAAGTGTTCCCCGTTGCTTACGTTTGTGATTTGGTAGAGTTCACTGTTGTGCAGCAGCTTCAGGATAATATCAATATTAGTACCATTCTCAACGCATACCATAAGGGTAATGATAGCGTCAACCAGTGGGTAGATGAAGGGAATTGTAAGACCAGCTGTGTAGTTGTACCTGTTCACAGTCACTCCTGAAATAGTATTTCCGACGTAGATGTCAGACTCGGATGCTTCATGGAACTCGGCTGGTGCAAAACATGTCATATATACATCGACATACCCTGCAATTGTGACATCTATATCGATGTCAGATGTATTTACCTCCTGAATAACGACAATTGCTATTTCATCATTACCCGTGTCTACGATGCATGATACTTCATTTACGCCGGAATAGTTGTTTGATATGCTTAGGCCATAATCGACACCGGTTGCAGTGAAGACTGTCGATGAGAACGTCAAGCCAAGGACCGTCCCTGAAAGTAGTTAAAAACAGTATGACATATATGGAAACAGTATGACATATATGGAAACAGTATGACATATATGGAAACAGTATGACATATATGGAAACAGTATGACATATATGGAAACAGTATGACATATATGGAAACAATTCTTATTTGTGTGTGCCATCGACCTTCAGCAAGCCAGCCGGTTAGCTGCCTCACATAAATTAATTCGACACCTCCAGCGGTGTCGGGCAAGTGATTTGAAGTCAACGACTGTTACAACTCTGTCACGGAGGCCCTTGGATGAAAACACATATTAGTAAAATCTCGAAAGGAAAGTAGAGAATTCAGGTGTTGCAAATTCAAACTCTGTTGGGCAAGACTTGCGATCGTTTATTCACTGTAATGACGAGGTTAATTACAAGTACAAAACAAATGTTTTCAAATCTCTTTGACTGTACTACGTACATACACTGAACCAAATTTCTAAACGGCCAATATATAAAATGCAATTTCAAGAGAATGGTTATATGTATAAATTCTAAAATTTTCAACGAAGTTCTATACGCTATAATAAATCGATATCTAAAAAGAAAATACGTTTCTGCTGCCAGATTTGATCAAGCAGAAAGGAGAGACCGATTTGTATAAATCGGCACGAGGGCCACGTGCATAGCATGGTGAGTGTCCATTTTATATGTAGTATAATCCCTGTCTAGTACAGAATATAAAACACACAAAACATGGCGAGAATGAGCATTGAAGAACGCGGGCGAACTGTTGGCATGCTGGATGCTGGTACTTCAATTAGGCAGGTAGGTACAAATTTGCGATGAAATTAACCAGTTGACCTCAATGTTGTCAAAAATCATCAAATGTTATATTCTTATACAGCCATTTTGAAAGTCCGATAACCAGCAATATCACTCTAGGAACTTCGGAGTTATGGCCCTTTTATTATCATTTCAGGTTGCTCGACATTTCAATAGACCGCTTTCCACCATTCAGCAGTTATGGGCGAAGTTTAAACTTACCGGAAGTGTAGCCGACATCCGACGACGCCCTAAAGGGAGGGTAACCACACGCAGACAGGACCGGTACATTATTGTTTCCCACTTACGGGACCGCTTCACCCCAGCTACCATAACGGCAAGGGTCACTATTGGCACACATAACCGCCACATCCATGCACAAACTGTACGTAATCGTCTCAGAGCCGTCGGATTACGAGCCCGACGACCACGAAAGGGTCCAATTCTAACCAGAGACCATAGACGGGGCACGGTTAGCATGGGCTAGACGGCATTTCAGGTTTACGAGAGCGGACTGGTCTAATGTTATATTTGTGGATGAGTCAAGGTTTACACGTCGGGGCGAGCGAAACAGCACACACTGTGTATTACAGGTCGATAAGTACGGAGGCGGCTCATTGACGGGCTGGGCTGGCGTGTCAAGGACACCCATTGTACCAATTCGAGATAACTTAAATGCCAGAAATGGCAATCGTGGTATGATTTTGGCACAAGACAACGCACCCTGCCATGTTGCCAGGAACACTCGGACTATGTTGGCTGCTAACAACGTGCAAACTCTTCCATGACCGGCGAAAAGCCCCGATTTGAACCCCATAAAACATGTATGGGACCTGTTGAAAAGGAAGGTCAGAGCCCAACCACAGCAACTTAACATGCGTGAATTAGAGCGTGACATAATGCAGGCATGGGCAACAATTCCGCAACGCTATCTCCAAAGATACATTGTATCAATGAGGGCGAGGTGTCGTGCCGTTATTGCCACAGAAGGGAGACATACGAGGTATTGAAATACCATAATAACGATGTTTTCAGATTTGTGACTTTTTGTTATGAGGGTGACCTTATTGTTTTCATTGTTACGTTTTAGCCGTTTTTTTAATTTTAGTGAATTGTTGTATAGACATATGGAATAAAATGTATTAAATGATGATATGATTATTGATATTGTATGATTGTAAGTTTTCCCCAAATACTGTAAAAACCGAGAGACACTGTATGATAGCTTGACTTTTGGAAAGGTCGTTCGGGTGAAGGTTACGGTCTAGAGTTCTAGCAAGGCAGCGTGCGGGGGACATGGGAATGCTATTTATGGGGTAATGCCCATGGATAAGCTACCTAGTGTGCAAACACAGCTATTTTGCACACGATACTAAGTATTGTGATTGTCTAATGTATATATTATAAATAGAAATGACCGTACTATATGTATGCAATATTCGCGCCTAAAATCAACAAGCTATTTTGGCGCGCAAAAAGAATGATTACATGAGAACTTAATTTGTGTATCGTTAATTTAGCTTACCGTGAGGCTGATGTACGTAAATATGATCTCACAGCGAGAGATTATGTAATAGTTGTCGGTTTCTTTTGATGAGGCGCCAATATGTCTGGCTGTTTCATTAAAGTTACGATTTTGATTGCGTAAGGTAACAGGTGATCAGCGCCACGCTGTCTGACTGAAATGTATATACTTCCGAGTAAAATTAAAGAGAAATTAGAGCACAAAAGGCTGTCCTTATGCAAGGATTGATTGTGTATCTCAAATAGAAAACAATTACTGTTTCTATGACACTAAAGACGAGATGTCTTCAGTATATTAATTTAATATACTTATAAAACGAACTATAAACTGAACTTAAGTGTTACGGACACAGTGAATATTAATGGAGTGAGTAGCACCGTATTGCTTGAATAGAATACGTGATAGCTAATATATAAAGACGAGATGTCTTCAGTATATTAATTTAATATACTTATAAAACGAACTATAAACTGAACTTAAGTGTTACGGACACATTGGGTAGCGATGGATTAAGTAGCACCGTATTGCTTGAATAGAATACGTGATAGCTAATATAATAAGATAAGAGATACAAATTATCTCTAATATATAGCGGTAATAAATTGATACCAGAACAGTACTGTGAGATATTGAAGTTATTGAGAGACGCGAGCGGCTGATCAACGTAGACAGTCTAATTGAGATATCCTTGATTGTATATTGAAGATTAAAAATGTAATCCAATTATCGACAGGGCGGTGATCTTATAAAGACACTAGAAATTAATGAGGCTTGAAGTGACTATGATATAGATAAGAGATCAGAGATTCACGAGATGTGATTAAACGAAATAGGAGAATATAAAAATAGACGATAGAGTAAAATAGATAGAAAAGAACTTTGTGTTACGTTATTATTGAATTGATAGAGAACTGAAATATACCCCTAGACAACTGACCAGAGAGTTTATATAGCTTAAACCTTGGAAAGAGCCGTAAATAGACCAGACGTAGAGTAAGAGCCGACGCGGGGGATCACCACACTAGGGATATATAGGTGGTGGACTAGGGCGTATCGAAAGTGTGGATATCGTGTACTGAACTTATTAGGTGCATATTAACGTGTGATTTGCATAGCGATAGAGAATCAGCATGGACAAGAATGATACAAGAGTGTTTGTGTAACGAGGTTACTAGAACTGATAAAAGAGAGACGAGGTTTGATATTACACTGTACATGGGATTGTATATGTATTGCTATTTAATAAAACTATATATATATACACAATGAAGTACTGATTATTGAGAAGGCCACTGTACGGGTTCACGAGCCCCCGGTGTCACATGTTATGGGTGTCACGTGTTAGGGTGCCATGTGTTGTAGTGTGACACACCAGAGGTAGAAAATCATTAATGATAATGTTAAAAAAAACTCTGGAAAACGGTATCCAATGTACCTCAGGGATGATTCATATATGTTACTAACAACATAATTATATTTGATTGTTTGTAGATTAAAATATTTTCCAAACGATAACATATTCGTACTCAGATTTACGATATACTGCATGATACTTTAGCAAAAACGAATCTGAATTCAATTCGATTTTAACACATTTAAATAAATATGGAAACCCGTTCAAAGATCCCATTTCTGAAACAATCGGAATTTGAATAGCGAAATTGCTTGTCAAACGATCTAAGCTTAGCGTAGAAACTGACGATTAATCGAACCATATCACATGACCAAACTCACAGTCATGTGATCATCTTTATATATGCCCCAACAATTCGCACACCCAATTGTGTGCCAAGTATCGTTAAGACATACGTTCTGAACTATACTAACATAACTCACATAGCTTGAAATTATAGAAGCAAGTCGCCCATCTTTGATTGAACAAAACAAATTCAAAACAGACATGTGTATTAATACCCTATCGTACCATGCTGAATTATATAACACTAGGTGAAGAGTCTTAGTCACAATTTGTTTGTGTTGGTGTATAAAGTGGCACTGTCAGCTTCGGTCATGTGGCGACTCTCCCGCTAGTATTGGAGGAGGAAGACCCTGGTTGCCCCTTCGAGCAGTATTGCAGGCACGGACGTGATACACACCGACTCGGAAGTAGCAAAAAGGCAAACAAATATAAGCTAATACTGGTAATGGAACATTCCCAGAACGAAGAACGTAATATATAAATCAATCGTCATCAAAAAGCTACAAGCGACATAAGGAACTACGCCAGCGTAATTTAATTCTAAGAAAACTAATGTGCGCCACCTATATGTGTCCGATGAACATTATCTTTCCTATTCATATTCAAAGTCATAGCATCATGTGCGGAAGTGACTCTAAGTTATATGTTGTTATTGTGTGTGTTTGTTATTGTGTTTATTTGTTATTGTGTGTGTTTGTTATTGTGTGTTTGTTATTGTGTGTTTGTTATTGTGTGTTTGTTATTGTGTGTGTTTGTTATTGTGTTTGTTTGTTATTGTGTGTTTGTTATTGTGTGTGTTTGTTATTGTGTTTGTTTGTTATTGGGTTTGTTTGTTATTGGGTTTGTTTGTTATTGGGTTTGTTTGTTATTGGGTTTGTTTGTTTAAAGTGGCACGAACAGCTTAGGTCACATGGTTACTCTGATACTATCATTGGTGGAGGAAGATCTCGGTCATCCGAATAGAACCACCGACCTACCGCCAGCCGCTTGGATAGCTTCCTTACATGTCATTACATGAACTAATTCGACAACACCGTTTAGGGGCAAACGATTTGAAGTCAATGACCGTAACCACTCGACACACTAGGCTTCTATATATTTTTTTTTTATTCCTATCAACTTTGTCAAAAAATCGCATTTGGATTAATTCTCACATGTGTGTACATGCACCGTAATGCAATGTGACGTGCACCGTAATGCAATGTGGCGTGTACCGTAATGCAATGTGACATGCACTGTAATGCAATATGACGTGTACCGTAATGCAATGTGATGTCACCGTAATGCAATGTGACGTCACTGTTATGCAATGTGACGTGCACCGTAATGCAATGTGACGTGCACGGTAATGTAATATGACGTCACCGTAATGCAATGTGACGTGCACCGTAATACAATGTGACGTCACCGTAATGCACTGTGACGTCACTGTAATACAATGTGACGTCACTCTAATGCAATGTGATGTGCATCATAATGCAATGTGACGTCACCGTAATGCAATGTGACGTGCACCGTAATACAATGTGACGTGCACCGTAATGCAATGTGATGTGTACCGTAATGCAATGTGACGTGCACCGTAATGCAATGTGACGTGTACCATACTGCAATGTCACGTGCACCGTAATGCAATGTAACGTGTACCGTAATGCAATGTGATGTCACTGTAATGCAATGTGACGTCACTGTAATGCAATGTGACGTCACTGTAATGCAATGTGACGTCACTCTAATGAAATGTGACGTGCACCGTAATGCAATGTGACGTGCACCGTAATTCAGTGAGACGTGCACCGTAATGCAATGTGACGTCACCGTAATGCAATGTGACGTCACTGCAATGCATGTGACGTCACTCTAATGAAATGTGACGTGCACCGTAATGCAATGTGACGTGCACCATAATGCAATGTGACGTCACCGTAATGCAATGTGATGTGCACCATAATGCAATGTGACGTGCACCGTAATGCAATGTGACGTGCACCGTAATTCAGTGAGACGTGCACCGTAATGCAATGTGACGTCACCGCACTGCAATGTCACGTGCACCGTAATGCAATGTGTCGTGCACCGTAATGCAATGTAACGTCACCGTAATGCAATGTGACGTGCACGGTAATGAATTGTGACGTGCACCGTAATGCAATGTGACGTGTACCGTAATACAATGCAACGTCACCGTAATGCAATGTGACGTACACCGTAATGCAATGTGACGTGTACCGTAATGCAATGTGACGTCACTGTAATGCAATGTGACGTGCACCGTAATTCAGTGAGAGGTGCACCGTAATACAATGTGACGTCACTGTAATGCAATGTGACGTCACCGTAATGCAATGTGACGTCACTCTAATGAAATGTGACGTGCACCGTAATGAAATGTGACGTGTACCGTAATGCAATATGAAGTGCTTCACACTGGGACTCGAATCTACAGCACCGAGGGGCGCGTGATTCACAGTTGGACCGTGATTCACAGTTGGACTCGAACCTACAGCAGAGAGGGGCGCGTGATTCACAGTGGGACTCGAACCTACAGCAGCAAGGGGCACGTGATTCACAGTTGGACTCGAACCTACAGCAGCGAGGGGCGCGTGATTCACAGTGGGACTCGAACCTACAGCAGCGAGGGGCGCGTGATTCACAGTGGGACTCGAACATACAGCAGCATGAGGCACGTGATTCACAGTTGGACTCGAACCTACAGCAGCGAGGGGCGCGTGATTCACAGTTGGACTCGAACCTTCAGCAGCGAGGGGCGCGTTATTCACACTGGGACTCGAAGCTTCAGCAGCGAGGGACGCGTGATTCATAGTGGTACTCGAACCTACAGAAGCGAGGGGCGCGTAATTCACAGTGGGACTCGAACCTACAGCAGCGAGGGGCGCGTGATTCACAGTGGGACTCGAACCTACAGCAGCGAGGGGCGCGTGATTCACACTGGGACTCGAACCTACAGCAGCGAGGGGCGCGTGAATCACACTGGGACTCGAACTTACAGCAGCGAGGGGCACGTGATTCATTCTGGGACTAGAACCTACATCATCGAGGGGCGCGTGATTCACAGTGGGACTCGAACCTACATCAGCGAGGGGCGCGTGATTCACACTGGGACTCGAACCTAAAGCAGCGAGGGGCACGTGATTCACAGTGGGACTCGAAACTACAGCAGCGAGGGGCGCGTGATTCACAGTGGGACTCGAACCTACATCACCGAGGGGCGCGTGATTCACAGTGGGACACGAACCTACAGCAGCGAGGGGCGCGTGATTCACAGTGGGACACGAACCTACAGCAGCGGGGGGCGCGTGATTCACAGTGGGACTCGAACCTACAGCAGCGAGGTGCATTTGATTCACAGTGGGACACGACCCTACAGCAGCGAGGGGCGCGTGATTCACAGTGGGACTCGAACCTACAGCAGCGAGGGGCGCGTGATTCACACTGGGACTCGAACCTACAGCAGCGAGGGGCGCGTGATTCACAGTGGGACTCGAACATACAGCAGCAAGAGGCACGTGATTCACAGTTGGACTCGAACCTACAGGAGCGAGGGGCACGTGATTCACACTGGGACTCGACCCTACAGCACCGAAGGGCGCGTGATTCACAGTGGGACTCGAACCTACAGCAGCGAGGGGCGCGTGATTCACAGTTGGACTCGAACCTACCGCAGCGAGGGGCATTTGATTCACATTGGGACACGAACCTACAGCAGCGAGGGGCGCGTGATTCACAGTGGGACTCGAACCTACAGCAGCGAGGGACGCGTGATTCATAGTGGTACTTGAACCTACATCAGCGAGGGGCGCGTGATTCACACTGGGACTCGAACCTACAGCAGCGAGGGGCACATGATTCACAGTGGGACTCGTACCTACAGCAGCGAGAGGCACGTGATTCACACTGGGACTCGAACCTACAGCAGCGAGTGGCACGTGATTCACAGTGGGACTCGAACCTACAGCAGCGAGGGGCACTTGATTCACACTGGGACTCGAAACTACAGCAGCGAGGGACACGTGATTCACAGTGAGACTCGAACCTACAGCAGCGAGGGGCGCGTGATTCACAGTTGCACTCGAACCTACATGAGCTAGGGGCGCGTGATTCACAGTGGGACTCGAACCTACAGCAGCGAGGGGCACATGATTCACATGGGACTCGAACATTCAGCAGCGAGGGACGCGTGATTCATAGTGGTACTCGAACTACAGCAGCGAGGGGCGCGTGATTCACAGTGGGACTCGAACCTACATCAGCGGGGCGCGTGATTCACACTGGGACTAGAACTTAGAGCAGAGAGGGGCACGTGATTCACAGTGGGACTCGAAGCTACAGCAGCGAGGGGCACGTGATTCACAGTGGGACTCGAACGTAAAGGAGCGAGGGGCGCGTGATTCACAGTGGGACTCGAACCTACAGCAGCAAGGGGCACGTGATTCACAGTTGGACTCGAAACTACAGCAGCGAGGGGCGCGTGATTCACAGTGGGACTCGAACCTACAGCACATAGGCGCACGTGATTCACACTGGGACTCGAACCTACATCAGTGAGGGGCGCGTGATTCACACTGGGACTCGAACCTACAGCAGCGAGGGGCGCGTGATTCACAGTGGGACTCGAACCTACAGCAGCGAGGGGCGCGTGATTCACCGAACCTACAGCAGCGAGGGGCGCGTGATTCACAGTGGGACTCGAACCTACAGCAGCGAGGGGCGCGTGATTCACAGTGGGACTCGAACCTACAGCAGCGAGGGGCGCGTGATTCACAGTGGGACTCGAACCTACAGCAGCGAGGGGCGCGTGATTCACACTGGGACTCGAACCTACAGCAGCGAGGGGCGCGTGATTCACAGTGGGACTCGAACCTACAGCAGCGAGGGGCGCGTGATTCACAGTGGGACTCGAACCTACAGCAGCGAGGGGCACGTGATTCACAGTGGGACTCGAACCTACAGCAGCGAGGGGCGCGTGATTCACAGTGGGACTCGAACCTACAGCAGCGAGGGGCACGTGATTCACAGTGGGACTCGAACCTACAGCAGCGAGGGGCGCGTGATTCACAGTGGGACTCGAACCTACAGCAGCGAGGGGCGCGTGATTCACAGTGGGACTCGAACCTACAGCAGCGAGGGGCGCGTGATTCACAGTGGGACTCGAACCTACAGCAGCGAGGGGCACGTGATTCACAGTGGGACTCGAACCTTCAGCAGCGAGGGGCGCGTGATTCACAGTGGGACTCGAACCTACAGCAGCGAGGGGCGCGTGATTCACAGTGGGACTCGAACCTACAGCAGCGAGGGGCGCGTGATTCACAGTGGGACTCGAACCTACAGCAGCGAGGGGCACGTGATTCACACTGGGACTCGAACCTACAGCAGCGAGGGGCACGTGATTCACAGTGGGACTCGAACCTACAGCAGCGAGGGGCGCGTGATTCACAGTGGGACTCGAACCTACAGCAGCGAGGGGCGCGTGATTCACAGTGGGACTCGAACCTACAGCAGCGAGGGGCACGTGATTCACAGTGGGACTCGAACCTACAGCAGCGAGGGGCACGTGATTCACAGTGGGACTCGAACCTACAGCAGCGAGGGGCGCGTGATTCACAGTGGGACTCGAACCTACAGCAGCGAGGGGCGCGTGATTCACACTGGGACTCGAACCTACAGCAGCGAGGGGCACGTGATTCACAGTGGGACTCGAACCTACAGCAGCGAGGGGCGCGTGATTCACAGTGGGACTCGAACCTACAGCAGCGAGGGGCGCGTGATTCACAGTGGGACTCGAACCTACAGCAGCGAGGGGCGCGTGATTCACAGTGGGACTCGAACCTACAGCAGCGAGGGGCACGTGATTCACAGTGGGACTCGAACCTACAGCAGCGAGGGGCGCGTGATTCACAGTGGGACTCGAACCTACAGCAGCGAGGGGCACGTGATTCACAGTGGGACTCGAACCTACAGCAGCGAGGGGCGCGTGATTCACAGTGGGACTCGAACCTACAGCAGCGAGGGGCACGTGATTCACACTGGGACTCGAACCTACAGCAGCGAGGGGCGCGTGATTCACAGTGGGACTCGAACCTACAGCAGCGAGGGGCGCGTGATTCACAGTGGGACTCGAACCTACAGCAGCGAGGGGCGCGTGATTCACAGTGGGACTCGAACCTACAGCAGCGAGGGGCACGTGATTCACAGTGGGACTCGAACCTACAGCAGCGAGGGGCGCGTGATTCACAGTGGGACTCGAACCTACAGCAGCAAGAGGCACGTGATTCACAGTTGGACTCGAACCTACAGCAGCGAGGGGCACGTGATTCACAGTGGGACTCGAACCTTCAGCAGCGAGGGGCGCGTGATTCACACTGGGACTCGAACCTACAGCAGCGAGGGGCGCGTGATTCACAGTGGGACTCGAACCTACAGCAGCGAGGGGCGCGTGATTCACAGTGGGACTCGAACCTACAGCAGCGAGGGGCACGTGATTCACACTGGGACTCGAACCTACAGCAGCGAGGGGCACGTGATTCACAGTGGGACTCGAACCTACAGCAGCGAGGGGCGCGTGATTCACAGTGGGACTCGAACCTACAGCAGCGAGGGGCACGTGATTCACAGTGGGACTCGAACCTACAGCAGCGAGGGGCACGTGATTCACAGTGGGACTCGAACCTCAGCAGCGAGGGCGCGTGATTCACAGTGGGACTCGAACCTACAGCAGCGAGGGGCGCGTGATTCACAGTGGGACTCGAACCTACAGCAGCGAGGGGCCGTGATTCACAGTGGGACTC